>SZWC01003428.1:0-23632 GCA_023375785.1 Penium margaritaceum
CCCCCCCCCCCCCCCCCCCCCCCTCCCCTCGGATGAGGGACTCGCGATTCCCGAGTCGAGTCGAACCCATAGAACTCGACTCGCGAGTCCGAGACGGGACTCGGACTCGCGAGTCTCATACTCGAGTCTCGTCTTTTGGCTTACAGGCTTAGTCCCACATGACCTGCGACTGGCGGGTCCTGGAACTTGAAGACAATCTTTGCTCGAAGGTCTCCGGAGTCCGACACAACATTTTTTTCCCTGTGCCGAAAGATTCCTAAGGCCCCCACCAATTCGTAATTGTCTAGATTTTGAGAGTCTTGAAATACAAAACCCACTAAGTATCCCATTTGGATCCCGTCTACAAAAGGTTGTGGATAATCTCTTGAGGTCGTTGCCGTAGAGGAGTAGGGGGATTTGGTGTTTGTTCTGTTGCTATTTTCATGGCCATAAAACATCCACCGACCTCGATGGCTGCCAAAACATTCATAAGATTTTGGGTTAGTAGACTAGCCATGTTGATACGTCCTGGCCGATATTCCCAGGTGAATGAGAATTAGCTCACGTATTCGCTCCAACGGGATTTATCTTGACAGGTTTGGTTGTGTTTGGAAAAGCACCAATGTGTTGTCTTCGGTCACGACCGTTTTACCCCCCTCAGCGCCCTCGAGGTAGCAAAGCCACATCTTGAAAGCGTGTACCACGTCTGTGCATGGACCAAATTCCTGCTCTCATACACAATTAGGTGACCAATCTGCATGAGGACTGGTCCACGTCCTACTATCGACGCATGACATCGCTCCTCCTACAGTTGCGATGGATAGAGAAAAACAAAGACGGGCGCTTTAGATAGAAGTTCTTTGACTTTGAGAAAGACATTCTTGCAGTTAGATGTCCAATCCTAATGCACGTCTCTTCATGTGAGCCTGGTTAGCGGCGCTACCAGAGTCAAATATCCTTGCATAAACTATGGGAAGTAGTTTCCAAGGCAGAGGAAACACCGAATCTGCCCAAAGACTTCCGGGCGCGGCCAATCCACCATAGCTTTGACCTTTTGTGGGTCAACACGAATGCCATCCTTGCCGACTATGTGTCTGAGGTATTCAAACTTATATTGTGCAGACTTGCATTTTCTTGCATTTGCATAGAGCTTTTGTTCCTTCAAGGTCGTGATGACTTAGTGCAGATGTTCTATGTGGTCTTCCATGGATTTTGAGAAAACCAGGATGTCATCTAGGTAAACAAAGAAAAACTAGTTGAGTTGCTTGGCAAATGTTCAAAACATATCTCCTTGGGAGGTTGCCGAGACGTTCGTTAGCCCGAAGCATAAAAATCAAAATTGATAGTGTCCCATGTACGTTTGAAACTCTGTTTTGGGTACATAATCTTCCGTGATGCAGATTTGATGGTATCCTTGAGAATAATCCAAGGAAAAAAATACTTTTACCCCCTGGATTTGGTCAAACAAATATTCAATCCGCCATAAGGGGAATCGATTTTTCACGGCTAGCAGACAGTAATGAAACTGTGGAATAGTCAAGTCCTCTCATAACTCCACGACGACTGTTTTTCACCGTCAACTTGTTCAGTTCCAGGTAGTCCATGCACATGCATAAACCACCATCTCTTTTACACACAAAAAGGATGAGCGCTCCGTATGGCAAGCTACTTGGCTTGTTGTACCCTTTTGCAAGGTACTTTTTGCTTTGGCGTTCAGCCTCTCGCCTTTCTACTGGTCTAAGGCAATACATGGGTCTGAACGGAGGGGTTGCCTCGGGATGCAGCAAAACCTTGTGACCCATGAAACGTTCTGGTGGATGCCTAGCCAGTGGTTCATGGAATAAATTTGAGAACTCTGCCAATAGAGATTTGATCCCCTGTGACATGTTCTCCTTCACATTGTCCTCCACTTTCTGTAGCTAGGTAAAAAAGTATTGACAACCTTGTCTAATACGTCTCTTGACCTGCATCGCAGACAAGTTGGCATGGAATTTAAGTCGGGTTGGTGAAAGTTTTGTGCTTGAAATCATCATTAAGCGACACTGTCACTTTTTTAGGATTAAGCGTTTTGATTCAAAGCAAATCAGAGCCTTGTTTTTCCGGAGCCAGGGGTCTCCTGGTACCATGTCAAACGGGTTAAGAAGTTTGAGTGCGTTCAACATGACACTGTGTGTGTATCCTTGAACGTAGATTTTCACTTTATAGGTACCGATCCTCCGTACTATATGGTTGTCACTGAAGACAATTGCGCTATTTGATGGCTCATACTTTAGGCCTACCTGCCGAGTAAAGCCAAGGCTAATGAAGGAGTCATCTGCTCTAGTGTCGGTTAGTACGTTCACTAGGGCATTAGCTAAGTGTCCTTTGAATTGCATCATCATGTTACTCCCACTCTTCTGAGTGAAAAGGCTCAATGAAGCCAAGATGAATTTGTGATAAACAAGAAACCTGTGTAGCAGGCGTCGCAACTTCCATGATTCATCTACTCGGGTCTACATCTTGTCGACACATTTGAATTCAGCTGGTACCTTCGACTCTTTAAAATTGATGGGGTCGTAATCAGTGACCTAAGGTATTGTGAATGTGATTGAACTGACCGCTTTCACGGCATTTGCTTCAATCATTGGGTCACATAACTCTTTCATAGTGGTCAATGTCACCACCTATAAGCATGTTCGATCATGCATCTTGTCCGGAAATCCAAGATGTTGTGGGAAATGTTGGTCAGCAAGTGTAGAATGAGGTTCAAGAAGAGGAGAAAGAATATAAGGAATTTTGAACCTGTTAAAAATAACAAATTGTTGAACATCCTCTTTTGAAAACGTGAACTCACACTCGTGATCCAATTTTCCCCCTGGGTGGTCCCCACTAACAACAGTCAAGGATGGAAAAAACCCGCACCACGACCTTGTCTGTCACCACGGTCGGACCCGTTGCCGCAAACGCAACCTTGTCCAAGGCCTTATCCATGAAAAACTCTTCCACCATTCCCACGAGATGCCACATCTACGGCCAATGCCGCGGCCTCGTACCTACCACCAGCAGCCTCAAGGCACTGGGCCCAAAAGTGGCCAGGTTGCATGCAGTTGTGGCAGCGCCGGTCGCAAAAGGCTGCATTTTGACACTCACGCACCGCTTGTAGCTTGTCATTGCCGCTGATGCGCTTGTTGTTGGAGACCTTGTATCCACCAGCCTTCTTGTCTAGAAGATTTGTGGGTTACTTGCCCTTGGCCCTGCCCTGCTTTTTGGCTGACCTGATTTCCCCTACAACATCCATGCACATGTCACGACCCTTGCTGTGTACATGCGTTTGGCCGTGCATCTGAGTAGTGCTTGGGCCTCGTCGAATCCACTTTGCTCATATAGTTGCACAATGCCCTCCAGCTTGTCCAATCTTGGCCGGTTATTGTTGTGGTGGTCTTGTCCTTTAGCTTCTCGCTCGTAAGACAATCACGAAAGTAATCCGGCAACAAGTACTCCGGGTACTTTAAGGTTTGGGTCCCATCGTCCTCGGTGAAGCTTTCTGCTTCGTCCACGACTGTAGTGAACTTGCTCAACAAGACCTTGAGTGAGTTACCCAGCGGCCTGAAGTCTTTGATCTTGTGGAAGGCACACTACGCCTCCTCACGCTGGGTGTACTTCTTACCCATGATAGCACAAAAGGCCTCCTACGGCATGGGCTACCACTCAAGGTATGGTTGTTGTGCTTCCCACGTCCCACTCCACAACCACATAATTGAAGGGCTTGTCCTCAAGTCGCATTGTGGCAAGGTCGCCCCACTGACCGAGTGGTGCCTTGTAGATACACAGAACATGCTCAATGAGATAAAGCCAATCGGTCAGATTCATGTCCTTCCGGAAGATATCCATACTGTGGAGGAAGGACGTGTTCATGACCGGCCTCAAATTCGTTGAGGTAGGCAAGTCCTTGTTGCCACTGGCGATGGCATCAGCATATGTGGTCCACTGTAATTGGTGCTACATCCATACCTGGGTCATGTTCTGCAACGCCTTGTCAAGGTGGTCGCATGGACGAGTTGGCTCATGAGCGGCCAGGTGCTGCAGTTGACGATCACGGTTGAGGTCCATGATACTCTGTTTGATGTGGGCCAGCAAGTTGACGAACGCGAACTTCAGCTCTGATGTCGTCAGAGCACCGAAGATATTCTCAAGGGCCTCGTACTGTCCGTGTACCTTTATCCCCTACAAGAGGGTACGGTTCAGGTACACGCCTCCAAAGAGTTCCACCTTCTAGAGGAGGCTGTCGTTGGTGAAAAATTTCTTGAGTGGACATTGATTTGCCCCATCACAACCACACCGTAGGAAAGGTTGTCTACCCCAACTCTTTTGGGTGGTACTGCACCTCCACCATCGGTGGTGATCTTGAGTCGGCCCGTCGCCTCAGCAGCCAACTTGACAAGCCTCCGACGGTGGTCGCAAATTGCTCTTGTGCCAAAGTCATCCATTTCATTCTTGTAAGAACTTCTCACGTGGTTGCTTTCAGGGCCTTTCCTACTGTCCGCAACTTTAGGAAATCTGGCAAGCGTCTTTTCCTTCTTGAGCGATCGGCTCAATTTCGCCGCAAGATGGTGAAAATGATCAGGATCCTCGTCGCCTTCACCATCATCGGCGTTGTGCTCTCTGTTAGGTTCCACGCCGGGTTGTCCTCCTTGAGCGCGTCCTCCGTCGTGTGGGGGTCATCCACGTGCACATTGACGTGCTCATTGAGCACTTTCCCAACTTCTTTGTGCTTGTAGGTGTCACTGGGTGTAGCAAGAGTTGCCTTCAGTTGTATGACTGCCTTTGGTTTGGTAACCGTGCTCGTTGTGGCAGCTCCCAAAATTTGGAGTATGCCAAGGGCATACGGTGAGGGTGTCACTGCCTTGCCCTTGTTGGCCTTGGATGGTCTGACACTTGCCATGCTGTCGCCCGTGTAACTAGCACGTGAAGATCATTGCAAGGGTCACCCCACGACCTCAAGGAGATGTCGCCTCCCGCAGTCACCTTGCTCTCACAATCGGTGAGGCAATTATAAAATCTAGTTCTGTCTTCCTAAGTCGCCACGGTTGGCACAATCATGTGGTAGAAAAAGAGTTCTCTATGCTTCCACAGTCAGCAAAATTGAGTGTTTTCAAGGTGAAAATGTAAGCCATGACTCATGGAACAAGGCAAGCTCAAAATCCTAGGAAAGAAAAAAGAACAACAAAGCTATCCAAATCTGAACACCGCTCCTACAGTGAGGAGGAGGGGAGGAGGGTCAGCTCTGAAGTAGACCGTCCAGCCTCGCTCGATCCTCCCTCACTTCTCTTGTCTTCTTGCTTCTCTTCAGGTCTTTATTGGCATTCTCTTGAGTTCTGTTGGCACATCTTTTTCCTTCTTTGAGGCCGCTCTCTTGTATCCCACGGCGATGGGGAGGCCTCCAAATTTCCCCAAGAATTACCTTCCCCCTTTTTCTTATCCCCTCAGGCCATGAGAGTCAGCTCCTAGAGAAAATCACTTCCTTGATTTTTGCCAGAAGAATTGAGAAGGGAGTATTGAGTAGAGGGGGAAAATGATGGTTTTAGGGGTGGACCCTCCCCATCCCCTCCAAGAAAAAAAAATAGCTTCCTGGAGAGAAGAGGAAGACAAGGATGAAGAGGAGCTCTTGAAGAGATTTCTAACACACTTTACTACACTCAAAATGGTTATTTTTTTAACCCGTACCCCCTTGTGGCCAATCTACTACTGCAAAACATGCTTGTGGTGTTTTACATCTCTTGTAGCCGTCGAAACCGTTGCACACTTGGTTTCGAGAGTCGTCCTGCTCTGAGAACTACTATAATGGGTTGTGTCTCTAGCTGCTGCACTTAGGTCGTCGTCGAAGTTTGTAGGATAGCATCCAGATATCTCTTGAGTGGTTTTCCCCTCTACGACACTCTGGGGGTAATCATCATCAATGACCCGTGCAAGGAAACTGAAATATTTTGAATCTCCTGAGGTCCACTTCCATTTTCACCTGGCCCCCTTGTTCCGGGTCCCAAATGAGGGGGGTATTGCTTTGAGCTCGTGGCTTTGCACCATTTTTTTTGTAAGCCAAGATAAAAAATCGTACTGAACAAAGTCAAATTCTTATTTTGATGCGATGGTGCAAAATCGTCGCATGCGAGGCACATCCTGCAATTTTGCGCCGGCGTTTTTTGTCTCTCTTGTGCCTCACTCACTCGCAGGGATCCCGCATCCTTGCTCACTCTCACTGGCAAGAGGGGTAAATGAGGGTTAGGGCACGAGGCCACGAGCCTTGCCCTTGAGGCCCTTGTCGCATCTCGGCCGCCGATCGAGCCACCAGCTCGATCGGCGGCTGGTTGCTTGCCGGTGGGTGGTCGGCCGGTCATCTGACCGGCCGCTAGCCGGCCGGCCGGTAGCTAGCGCGTGGCTGGCCACCAGCCAGCCCTATCAATAGTGAGGGGTGGTTGCAAACCACCCCCTTGCTATTGTGAGGTGGAAGGGCCAAACTGCCCAACCTGCTCCATCCAAGTACTCAAGGAGACTTTGCAGCTTGTGGTACCAAAGAAGAGGGCTCTGCTTCAATCCATAAAAGCTGTTGAAAACCTTGTACATTCTTCCATTGTCAACCTCATATCTTTCAAGTTGCTTCATGTAGATGGTAGTTTCTGTTTCATTGTATAGAAAAACATTCATGATGTCCAATCGATGTAATGGCGAGAATGACGCACGCTGTGGTATTGTAGCTGAAATGGACATACGTTTTGAAGAAATCATTGCCTTCTACCTGTGAGAACCCATTTGCAACCAGACATGTATTGTACTCATTGATGCTGCCGTCTGCATTCGTCTTCAACCTCAATACCCATTTTACACCAACATGCCTTGAGCCACATGGCAGATTTATTGGCTCCTATGCTCCTTGCTCCGTGCGGGAGTTGTACTTTGCATCTAGTGTTACTCTCCATTTGCTATAAACTCATCTGCCCGTGTTTCCTTAAGTGATTTTGGCTCGGATGGTAGTCTACATGCGATCTTGGAGTGGAGAGCTGTGCGATACATTGTTGTAAAATCTGCATACACCTCATCAGTATCATCGTAAATTATGCATGATGTAACTTCCATGTCAGACTATGCTTCATCCTCATTGTGCTTTTCTTCTATGTGCTATTCTAGGAGGTACATGAAGTGCCGGCGTTCAATTATGTGGTCATGATTCTTCATCCTCATCACACCAGCACCGTCTTATGTCATCATAGGGTGGAGTTCGCCATGACCTTCTATGACCACCTCTGTATCAGTGGCAATGCATGCATTGTGGTGTGTTTCAAGGGGAACACTTACGGGCACCGCCTTCTCTATCACTTGTTTGAGATCCGTCATGGTTAGTGGATTACATTATGTTGCTTTATCATGAATTTAACATGCAAATGAGCCATGAAATGACTCGAGGAGATTCGATGTGGTCAAGTGCTTGGCTTTTCACTATTGATGTGTCAAAAATTTGAAGAAAACTTCTCCGCAACCGCTGACAATTCGTTGGCGATCAATGTCTTAGATTTCCCAACATTTCATTTTGGGGCTTTGTCTAATAAACATGTCCAATGCTTCTTTGTCTACAAGCTTCCCATGACATTTCTTTGGAATATGAAGGAACGCCATGCAACTTAAGGTCCAAAGTATGGTGATATCCGGCTTGCCATCATGCCGGGCGTTGAATTGCTTCATGTATGGTATGGCCATGCACAACATATGATTCCATGCCCAAGCTTCTTGGCTCAAAGCTCACGGCCAAAAGGATTTGTCGAGTTGCGCTCCTAGCATCATGGGCTTGAATGTCTCCTGACTAGTGGAATTCGCCATGTTTTTGACACCATTAAGCTACACGCTGTACGTCATGCCTAACTGTTAGACGATGACCATGAACCCTGTGCTTGTGTATTCACCAGAATTCTCAAAGAAAAAGAATTGCAACCTCTTGTTGCTTTGCCTCCCCACCATTGCCAACCCTTGGACGAAGTAGGTTCGTGCTTCACCTTTGGTTTGGAGATTGTAGCTCCACAGAATGTGTCTCACATCGTCCACGAAGATGAGGAAGTAGTGGTGTCCTCCCTACACTATTGATGAAGGGAATGATCTACAACGACATGTCGGACGTACCGTCTACGACATGTCGGATCTATCGTATGACCACCATTTTATGATTTCAGGACGGTCATAAACTTCTGTGTTGGAGGCCCAAATAATTCTGCTGAATTATGAGTTTGTTAAAAGGGACGACCGGATGTAAACGATTCATTTTGATTAAATGTCGTTTGATGACCACAAACCCTTTGGAAGCCACGGAACCATGATAGGCTCTGGTTACCTGATTCTTCATGGTCCATGGTACCTACTGCGTCCGGAAGAATACTCGCCTACCCCGTGCCAAGGGGGTTCTGCTTGTAGTAAAAGGAGACGAATCTTTGCGATAGGGACAGTGGGACACTATGTGCCAGGTCTTGTGGTGGAACCAAATCGTGTGCTCCCTCTACTGCACCAAACACCGACGAGTCTAGACCACCGCCACACTAATGCTGAGTGCCCAACTTGGACAGTTGTCTCAGAGTCCTCGTCCACAGAGCTCTCCCTTTGGCGAAGTAGGACACTCTTACACTTGAGTCGTACCGAAAGTGTTAGCATTCATTCCTGTTTTCAATCACATATTTCAATCATCTCGTATTGAACGCCTTTGTATTATCTTATCTGTCTCTGGTTTACTCATCAATAAAATTAATTGATTTCTTTTTTCTTACACAATTTTTAACCTGGGTACTAGACTCACCTCCCTCTAGCCTTTGTCACAATCGATGAGTCGAGACCCGGCTAAGTGGTCCACGGCGTTGTACCCGTTGGTTCAAACGTTCACATTTTCCAAAAAGAATTTAATTTTTATTTAAAATAGAATCCAACAATAGTAGCGGGTTGACTTGGTGTATGTAATTTCGATGTTATCTTTTAACTTTGTTTAATTTCATTCACTGAATCCCCACTTCACTAGAGATTCGAAGACTTTGTTTTAGTGAAATCTGCCATGTCGAAGGCAACTCTTCAGCTCAAATGGAAAGATGAAGGCTTCATCAACGCAAAAACTTCACAAAAAATTGCAAAACTCCTTGGCGGATTTGCAGCTTAACTCGAGAGGTCGTCAGTGTCCATGTCAGCTCACCAATCTCACATGGCAGGCGGTGTTCATTCATACATGAACGCGACATAGGGCACTGTTGCGTAACTCCATAGACGACTTCGAAAGATGAAACATCTACTGTTGACTCGTAGTTTTCTCTTGATATCCCGCCTGTTTTTCAGTTGCAGAGAGAAATACTTGCTCGTGCAAAAATGTGAGACTAAACCCCACCCCACCTCTCAGGCCCAGTTACCGAAGGGCCTAGCGGAAGCCTTAACCTTAATCAAACCCACAACCTCCGAATGTTACAAGGGAGCTTATCAAAAACTAATTTTTGTTGACGTATTGAAGGGAAGATCCAGGTATGAGGCAAAAATACAAGCAGCCAACACCGTGATGCAAAGCACCATGTTTCAACGATGGATTGTAGCGCGTAATGGGCAAGGTATGGGGATGTAGTATCTGGCCAGGTCAATCATTGATCACGCCATTGGCTGTCTGGGTAGAAGCTGCACATCCACAAGTTGAAAGTCACATTGAGGTGACGTTGAGCTTCGAGGACGTGTTTGGATACAATAGAGTCCAGTGCTCAACTCGGACAATCTGCTCGACTTTTGTGTCTCTCCAGACAGAAATCCCATCCAACCAACCAAAACACTCGGCTTGTGTATCCATAGCTTGTACAACGGCAATGATCTAGACTTTGGACTCTGGTGCACCAAGGTTAACGAACGTAGAAATTTCTCTTGTGCAAGGAGTGAACAATGGCCCAAATGTTGTCAAAACTATCTACGAGGAGTCAATGATGCGTGAATCTTATGTGAAATTTGGTTTCTTGACATTTTGAGAGCGCGGCAACAGTTAAGTCACTGGATGCGGCAGGTCTGCAGTGCATTGTGTGATAGTACATGTGATTGGTGGAGAGGGATACGTCCGCCAAATAAGCACGAAAGCATTGAAACAGGCTCCCATTTTTGGGCCGCGCTGCAGGACATTGTGGCACATGACATCAGCAAAAGACCACACATTAATCCACTTCCACTCTAACTTCAAGAGATTCTTGTTGAGATTATCCATTGGCCTAGTGCATAGGTTTTGCTTTGAACTGTCCAATGAACAAGAGCCAATAACTTGCCGCTAGCGACCATCGTGCACCCCGTGCAAAATTTGGGTTCATAAATTGTTTTGCGATTCAAACAACGGAAACCATTGTTGAAGCGATGCGTGCTTAGATGATAAAGTGACTGAAGTCCAACATAAGATTCGCCCATGTTTGTGCACAACCCATCGTTCAGGAGTGCGATGGCGCACCATTGTCGTTGTCATATCCTCATTGAATGCTGCGCCTGGCGTGCCTCGCCACATATGCCACTTAGGGATGCTTGAAAACCATGTCAAACATATGGCTTTCACTTGGTTCACCATTCAAACTTAACGGTTGGTAATGTTCATGGTTGTGCAAGTGGGGCCCAGTGCAATACAAAAAATGTGGACGTCGACATCTATTACCACGCCATACCCACTGTGTATGCAACTCAGGAACAAGGCTACCGAGGGTAATAGGAATGAGGTTCCGAATGGACCTGGCCGATGGGACCAAGTCGGTGCATGAGGAGGAGGGCAAGCATTACCTACATCTCCCATGTTGCATCCGTGGGAAGCAGTCGCTGCGTGGGCCACCATAAAGGCAGACTTTGACAATTGGGTTGCGCGGAATGGGATGCCATCATGGACATCCACCAGTCCTGAACCAGAACCATGGTTTGGATCCTGGACAGGCGCATGCCCACTCCGCGTCCTCCAAAAACACTCCTGATCCATGGGAGCCCTGGCTAGACACAGACCCTCCTAGCCCTTAGTGTAGGACTAATTGGGTAAGTGTTATATTCATTACTCAATTTAGTTAAGAAGTGTGCACAACATCCCATTTCCTTATGTGATACACGAGTCTGACTACGTTAACAATGTATTCTACTATGTTTGCTGGGTGCTCACCTTTGAAAAAGTGGATGTATGTACTATTTCTCCCCAAAACAATGTACGATACGTCAACAGCAACTCATTTGAACAGTTTCACCCAGGTGTGTCATACACTATACCCACCGCCATGGTGCTAGCATCTGGAATGGCAAGAACAATTGGCTGGACACACACATTGTTTGACATGTACATCTTGCCTACAAGGCACAATCGTCATGTGTTTTACTAGGTTGGCTATTGTATGTCAAAGTACATGTTTAATTTTAGGTACTTAAAAAAACATCACTAAATTGGATGAAGTCATTTACTTAACTTTCATGCTGCTCTAATCTTCTGTCTAATGTGACAATGTCACTGATGTTTCAACTTCATTGTGAAAACTCTAATGACTAATGTTCATTACTTGAAGTTCAATGTTACAGAAACTTGCACAAGTTGCACATCATAAAGAGAGTATGTGGAAGCCAACTTTGGATTCATCTAGTATAGTAAAACAGAGGTGCTCGGTCACATGTACTCATCCACTTGAACGTTCACGGATAAATCGTGCACGAAACATATGACCTCACACGCAGGATACTCTTCCCTTCACATAACTCCTGACATGCATCATGAAACACTTCTCCAAATAGGGACGCACACATGCAAATGCATGGGTTGGCCACTTCAAATCTTGCCTCTTCTCTCTCCGTGTCCCCTACGTTGAGATTTTCCATCTTACATTAGATGACATCTCCATTGGCACCACTCGTGTCATGGGCCATGTGTGATCTGACTCTTTGCTGGTGCACTATAATCCTTGGTTGCCGCTTGACCACGGTCTTCATAAGAACATGGACCTGTCTCACTTACACACTTTGTACAAAGAAAACAAGAAATGGTTACCACTTGGAATTGAACACACAAGTGGTAAGGGACAGGTGAGAAGCAGTGGGCACACGCATTGCCTATGGTCACATAGACTGGCCTCTGCACATCTGCTTGCGTCGAAGTGGCTCCTCTTCCTCGGAGGAGTCCAAGGAGGAGGAACCGTCTGCATACACCCACTCCTCAGCCTTGGTTGTCACGTAGTCAGAGGCCTCGTCCTCCTCTGACCACTCAGAGAAGGACGAGCCATCATCGTTTGTGTTCTCTTTTGCTGCTTCTGGAGTCGCAGGGTCGTCGACATGGGAGGAGAACATGGGTTCTATTGCATCACCCGCAGCCATGGTTGTTGTTTCTGTTGCATCACGTGCTGCAACAGTTCCTGATGTGGCATCACTTGCTGCAGCAATTTAACCTATAGCATCACTGCATCAGTTCCTGTCGAGTCATGATCTGTTGCAACACTTCCTATTGTTGCTACTGCAGCCACTCCCTGCCCGTCTGTAACAAGCTCAAAATCAGGACCCGAGTTAGCTCCTCTACCACATCCTCTTGTTGTTGTTCGGCGCCCACAACCGCCATCACCGCGCACCCCTCGTCTTGCAGCGAGCTGCCTCGCACAAGCAGCAACGTTGTCTTGTGAGACGGCTGGTGGGTTTGTGCACTACTTAGGCACATGTCCAGCCAGCCCATAGTAGTTGCGGATGCGGTCACACTTCCAACGCTAATAGCGGTCCTTGCACTTGGACTTTGGCCTCCCAGCTCCCTGCTTCTTGCATGGCGGTCCCTACCCTTTCTCAGCGTAATGCACCTCTCGCTGATTGATGCAAGACATGGCGTGGCCGTAATTTCTCTTCCATGCCATCTTTGTGAGGTGCATATCCACGTACATCTCCGGGTTAACTCCAACATCAAGGAGAAGACTGACCGCGTGTTGGCATGGGTACCCATACTCAACCCACTGACCGGAGTTGCACCACTTCACATTGCAGTCCACCTCATGCCCGGAAAGGCTCTTTGGGCCCGTCACGGTCCCAGAGAGTGGTCCTGTGGGGATGATGTCGTATTCCCCTGCGTGTTGTGTGTGGTTTTTCATCTTACCATCAATGAGCAGGGCGAGCGTGGTCTCGCAGTCATGGGTAACCTTCTTCTGGTCTGTAAATGAGTTATGGACCCACACATGGAGGTGCACAAAACAATGGAAGAGGTAAAGATGGCGGAGGGCCATCATGAGCGCGTTCACTGACCTCGCCGCATTGCTCGTTGTGTGTCTGCCACGTGCCACTGGGATGTAGACTCTACTCCAGCGGTCTAAAGGGATACCCGGTTCTCCACCGCCGTCAAAGACGTACTTTGTACCTTGCTTTGATGCCCTTGACAGCTCATCCTGGGCACACTTGAACTATCTCGTGGTAAAGGTGTTTGCCAGGGTCTAGAAGAGATCTGCGATGACCCTACCCGCCTTGGTCTTGACATTCTTGCAGATGTGCTGTGAACACATCTGTGCATTGCACCAGGCACCTCACGGGCCATAGTTGGAAGGAGCCTCCATCACGGTCAGAGATGATGGCAGTGCCTTGCTCTCGTGCTATGGGGTACACCTGCGACAACTGTTGGATGAGCCACGTCCAGTTTTCTTTGTCTTCCTGGCCATAGAGAGCCTACGCCATGGGAACAAAGTGGTTGTTGGAGTCCCCGTACTTGGAAATGAGGAGGACTTGTTTGAAGCCATTCTTAAAAAAGTGCCATCCATAGTGACGAGACGACGGACATGATTCTAACCCTCATGACAGGCCTCGGGTGCGATGAAGGCCCAGCGAAACAGGTAATTCTTGTCCTACTCCACGCACGCGACGGTCTGGGGGTCGACCCTCTTCAAGTGCAAGGCATAAAGCGCATATGCAACCATTTCTTTGCAAGGGGAATTCGGAGTAAAATGAAAATCCAAAGTACGATGACTAAGGAAGAATGCAAACCGATGTAGACTAGGAAGAGAGACCATGAGAGCATCTTCTCCGCCATCAGCTTCTCCTGGGCTGCCTTCTTCTCTCGGTAGACAACCAGGTACTCCACCCTCTTGCCTGTGTGGGTCTTGACAGTTTGCTACAACGACTTGGTGTCAGTTGAGGGCTTCTTCTTGACCGTCTGCTTGATGTGTTCGCAGCACAAGGTGTGGTGGAAACCACAAATACTACTTCGACATAGCAGGAGGTCCAACCACGTCGGGTACGACGCCATATCTGTAGAGTTAGAGGGTTCAACCCACCCACACGGTAGCCATGAAACCGATAGACGCATTGAGTGCTACCAATCCGCATTATACGCTCTCGCGCTTAGGAGAGCATGGGACCAAACGCTCCACAACACTGACGTGAAAATTGTAATTGTGCTCCTCCCAGTTGGTGAAGAGGAACAAGGACTCGGGGTGTCAGATTCCACAGCTGGGAGGTCCTCCTTGAGCGCTTCCTCCGTCATGTGAGGATCATCTACGTGCATGTTGACGTGCTCATTGAGCACTTTTCCAGCTTCTTTGTGCTTGTAGGTGTCACTGGGTGTAGCGAGAGTTGCCTTTAGTTTTATGGCTGCATTTGGCTTGGTAACCGTGCTTGTTGTGGCGGCTTCCAAAATTTGGAGTCTACCAAGGGCATATGGTGAGGCTATCACTGCCTTGCCCTTGTCGGTCTTGGATGGTCTGAAACTTTCCATTTGTTGCCCGTGTAACTAGCACCTGAAGATCATTGTGAGGGTTACCCCAGGACCTCAAGGAGGTGTCGCCTCCCGCAGTCACCTTGCTCTCAAAACCGGTGAGGCAGTTAAAAAATCTAGTTCTATTTTCCTAGGTCTCCACGGTCGGCACAATCATGTGGTAGACAAACATTATTTCTCTATGCTTCCACGGCCAGAAAAATTGAGTGTTTTCAAGGCAAAAATGGAAGCTGTGACTCATGGAACTAGGCAAGCTCAAAATCCTAGGAAAATTGAATTAAGACAAAAGAACAACAAAGCTATCCAAATTTGAACACCGCTCCTATAGTGAGGAGGAGGGGAGGAGGGTCAGCTCTAAAATAGACCGTCCATCCTCGCTCGATCCTCACTCAATTCTCTTGTCTTCTTGCTTCTCTTCAGGTCTTCATTGGCATTCTCTTCACTCCTGTTGGTGCATCTTATTCCTTCTTCGAGGCCGCTCCTTTGTGTCCCACGGCAATGGGGAGGCCTCCAAATCTCACCATGCATTACCTTCCCCCTTTTTCTTATCCTCTCAGGCCGTGAGAGTCAGATCCTAGAGAAAATCACTTCCATAATTTTTGCTTGAAGAATTGAGATGGGAGTCTTGAGTAGAGGGGGAAAATGATGGTTTTAGGGGTGGACCCTGCCCATCCCATCCAAGAAAAAATCAAATAGCCTCCTGGAGGGAAGAGGAAGATTAGAGTGAGGACAAGGATGAAGAGGAGCTCTTGAAGAGATTTCTAACACACTTTACGACAAGACCCTTAACAAGACAAGAGATTTGTGGTTCCTCCGTGGATTTTCCCAGAGGAACCACAAATCTCTTGTCTTGTTAAGTTTTAAGCCCCTACCCCCTTTTGGCCAATCTGCTGCAGCAATACCAGCTCGTGGTGTTTTATATCTCTTGTAGCTGTCAAAACCATTGCACACTTGGTTTTGAGGGCCGTCATGCTTTGAGAACCACTATAATGGTTCGTGTCTCCAGTTGCTGCACTTAAGTCGTCGTCGGAGTTTGTAGGATAGCGTCCAGAGATCGCTTGAGTTGTTTTGCCCTCTACAACACTCTGGGGGTAATCGTCATCAATGACCTATGCAAGGAGACTCAAATATTTTGAATCTCCTGAGGTCCATTCCATTTTTACCTCGCTCCCTTGTTCTGGGTCCCAAATGAGGGGGGTATTGCTTTGAGCTTGTGAATTTATATGATTTTTTTTTGTAAGCCAAACTCAAAGATCGTACTGAACAAAGTCAAGTTTTGCTTTTGATGCGACGGTGCAACATCGTCGCATGCGAGGCACGTCCGGCGATTTTACAATGGTGTATTTGGTCTCTCTTCTGCCTCACTCCCTCATAGTGATCCCTCGTCCTTGCTCACTCTCACTAGCAAGAGGGGTAAACAAGGGTTAGGGCATGAGGCCACGAGCCTTGCCCTTGAGGCCCTTGTGGCCTCCCGGAAGCCGATCAAACTACCAGCTCTATCGGTGGCTGGTGTCTTGCCGGTGGGTGGCCGGCCGGTCATCTGACCGGCCGCCGGCCACCCACCCGACCGGCCGCCAGCGGACCGGCAGCTAGCGCGTGGCTAGCCACTAGCCAGCCCTCTCAAACAGCGAGGGATGGTTGCAAACCACCCCCTTGCTATTGTGAGGTGGAAGGGCCAAACTACCCAACCCGCTCCATCCAAGTACTCAAGGAGACTTTGCAGCTTGTGGTACCAAAGAAGAGGACTCTGCTTCAATCCATAAAAGCTCTTGAAAAACTTGTACATTCTTTCACTGTCAACCTCATATCTTTCATGTTGCTTCATGTAGATGGTAGTTTCTGTTTCATTGTATAGAAAAACATTAATGATGTCCAATTGATGTAATGGCGAGAATGACGCACGCTGTGGTATTGTAGCTGAAATGGTCATACGTTTTGAAGAAATCCTTGCCTTGTATCTGTGACAACACATTTGCAACCAGGCATGTATTGAACTTGTCGATGCTGTTGTCTGCCTTTGTCTTCACCATGAATAACCATTTTACACCAACATGCCTAAAGCCAGATGGCAGCTTCATTAGCTCCTGTGCTCCTTGCTACATGTGGGAGTTGTACTTTGCATCTAGTGTTACTCTCCATTCTGCTATAAACTCATCTTCCCATGTTTCCTTAAGTGATTTTGGCTCAAATGGTAGTCTACATGCGATGTTGTAGTAGAGAGCTTTGCGATACGTTGTTGTAAAATCTGCATACACCTTATCAGTATCATGGTAAATCATGCATGATGTTATTTCCATGTCACACTATGCTTTATCCTCATTGGGCTTTTCTTCCTATGTGCTATTGTAGGAGGTGCATGAAGTGCCGGCGTTCAATTATGTGGTCATGCTTCTTCATCCTCATCACACCAGCACCATCTTATGTCATCATAGGGTGGAGTTCGCCATGACCTTCTATGACCACCTCCGTATCAGTGGCAATGCATGCATTGTGGTGTGTTGCGAGGGGAACACTTACGGGCACCGCCTTCTCTATCACTTGTTTGAGATCCGTCGTGGTCAGTGGATTACATTATGTTGCTTTACTCCAAATTCCCCTTGTGAAGAAATGGCTGCATATGCATTTTATGCCTTGCAGTTGAAGAGGGTGGACCCCCAGACTGTCGCGTGCGCGGAGCAAGACAAGAATCACCTGTTTCACTGGGCCTTCATCGCACCCGAGGCCTATCGCGAGGGTTGGAATCATGTCCGTCATCTCGTCACTATAGATGCCACTTTTTTAAGAATGGATTCAAACAAGTCCTCCTCATTGCCCAGTACGGGGACGCCAACAACCACTTTGTTCCCATAGCATAGGCTCTCTGTGGCCAGGAAGACAAAGACAACTGGACGTGCCTCATCCAACAGTTGTCGCAGACGTACCCAATAGCACGAGAGCAAGGCACTGTCATCATCTCTAACCGTGATGGAGACTCCTTCCAACTATGGCCCGTGAGGTGCATGGTGTAATGCACACATGTTTTCACAGCACATCTACAAGAATGTCAAGACCAAGGCGGGTAGGTCGCCGTAGATCTCATCTGAACCTTGGCACACACCTTTACCATGAGAGAGTTCAAGTGTGCCCAGGATGAGCTGTCAAGGGAATCAAAGCAAGGTACAAAGTACGTCTTAAACAGCGGTGGAGAACCGGGTGTCCCTTTAGACTACTAGAGAAGGGTCTACATCCTAGTGGCACGTGGCAGACACACAACGAGCAATTCAGCGGAGTTGGTGAACGCGCTCATTATGGCCCTCCGCCATCTTTACCTCTTCCACTATTTTGTGCAGCTCCATGTGTGGGTGCATAACTTATGTACAGACCGGAATAAGGTTACCCATGACTACAAGACCATGCTCGCCCTGCTCATTGATGGTAAGATGAAAAACCACACACAACTCGCAGGGGAGTACGACATCATCCCCGCAGTACCACTCTCTGGGACCGTGACGGGCCCAAAGAGCCTGTCCGGGCGTGAGGTGGACTGCAATGTGAAGTAGTGCAACTCTGGTCTGTGGGTCGAGTATGGGTACCCATGCCAACACGCAGTCAGTCTTCTCCTTCATGCTAGAGTTAACCCGGAGATGCACGTGGACATACACCTCACGAAGATGGCATGGAAGAGAACTTACCGCCACGCCATGCTTGGCGTCGATCGGCCAAGGTGTAGTACGGTGAGAAAGGGTGGGGACTGCCATGCAAGAAGCAGGGAGCTGGGAGGCCACGCACCCCTCGTCTTGCGGCGAGCTGCGAGGCAGCTTGCCACAAGACGAGGGGTGTGCGGTGATGGTGGTTGTGGGCGCCGAACAACAACAATAGGACGTGGCACAGGAGCTAACTCAGGTCCTGATTTTGAGCTTGTTACAGACGGGCAGGGAGTGGCTGCAGCAGCAACAACAGGAAGTGCTGCAACAGATCATGACTCGACAGGAACTGATGTAGTGATGCTACAGGTTAAACTGCTGCAGCATATGATGCTACATCAGGAACTGTTGTAGCACATGTTGGAACATAAGCAATAACCATGACTGTAGGTGATGCAATAGAACCCATGTTCTCCTCCGAGGTTGACGGCCCTGCGACTCGAGAAGCAGCAAAAGAGAACACAAAAGATGATGGCTCATCCTCCTCTGAGTGGTCAGAGGAGGACGAGGCCTCTGACTACGTGACAACCAAGGCTGAGGAGTGGGAGTCTGCAGACGGCTCCTCCTCCTTGGACTCCTCCGAGGATGAGGAGCCACTTTGACGCAAGCAGATGTGTAGAGGCCGGTCTATGTGACCATAGGCAATGCGTGTGTCCACTGCTCCTCACTTGTCCCTTTCCACTTGTGTGTTTGATTCCAAGTGGTAACCATTTCTTGTTTTCTTTTTATCAAGTGTAAAAGTGAGGCAGGTCCATGTTCTTATGAAGACCGTGGTCAAGCGGCAACCAAGGATTATAGTGCACCGGCAAAGAGTCAGATCACACATGGCCCATGACACGAGTGGTGCCAATGGAGATGTCATCTGCTGTAAGATGAACAATCTCAATGTAGGGGACACGCGGAGAGAAGAGGCCAGATTTGAAGTGGCCAACCCATGCATTTGCATGTGTGCGCCCCTATTTGGAGAAGTGTTTCATGATGCATGTCAGGAGTTAAGTGAAGGGAAGAGTA
Source organism: Penium margaritaceum (assembly GCA_023375785.1). Classification (NCBI taxonomy): domain Eukaryota; kingdom Viridiplantae; phylum Streptophyta; class Zygnematophyceae; order Desmidiales; family Peniaceae; genus Penium; species Penium margaritaceum. The sequence goes on from SZWC01003428.1 coordinate 19,372, forward strand.
TTTTGCATGTAAGGCCGTATGTTTTGTGCACGATTTATCCATGAACGTTCAAGTGGATGAGTACATGTGACCTAGCACCTCAGTTTTACTATACTAGTTGAGTACCAATGGCATGGTCATTAATGAATCACACCAGCAGTTGCGAAGAAGTTTTCTTCAAATGTCTGACACGTCAATATTGAAAAGCCAAGCACTCGACCGCATCGAACCTCCTCAAGTCATTTCATGGCACATTTGCGGATTAAATTAATGACAAAGTACGATGACTAAGCAAGAATTCAAACCTCTGCGATGTAGGCTAGGAAGAGAGACCATGAGAGTGTCTTCTTCCCCATCAGCTTCTCCTGGGCTGCCTTCTTCTCTCGGTAGACAACCAGGTACTCCACCCTCTCACATGTGTGGGTCTCGACAATTTGCTACAGCGACTTGGTGTCAATTGAGGGCTTCTTCTTGACCGTCTACTTGAAGTGTTTGCAGCACAAGGTGTGGTGGCAACCGGAAATTTTACTTCGACATAGCAAGAGGTCCAACCCCTCGGGTGAGACGCCACATCTATAGAGTTTGTGGGTTCAACCCACCCACACTCTAACCACAAAACGAATGGACGCGTTGAGTGCTACCAATCCGCATTATATGCCCCGGTGCTCAGGAGAGCATGGGATCAAAGGTTCCACAACATTGACGTGAAAGCTGTAGTTGTGCTCCTCCCACTTGGTGAAGAAGAACAAGGACTTGGGGTGGTATCGGGAGACAAAGACCTGAGTAGGATAGTCCTCCTCCTGGTCTGGGTAGTCGCCTCCAGTGGCGTAAACAATGGCGGCCATCTTGGCCAAAAGTGGGTATAACAATTTATCCCATGCGCCGTAACATGCATTCTATCCACAATTTGCACTTGGCAAAGCCACTCGTTAGCGCGAGGAGAAGAGTCATCCCGGAGATAGAGGTTCGTTTTGACAAAGCAATGACATTGGAAGGACGCGATGACTACACTTGAACAATGGCTCAACGGTCACACCCCTACGAAGGACAAGAGAGAACTTCTACATTGCATGGCGGTTGGCCGACTTACTATGACAACAACCGTTGCTAAATTTAAACGGGAACAACACATTTGGAGGGGATGGAAAAATTTAAATCATCTCATGCACCTAGGGCCGGAACACCAATGAGGGAAGGCACGCGAGCGTCCACAGAGCGGTGTTGACAACATGTTGCCTGTTCTCAAAACATCCGCTAGGTGGCACCGTTGGCATGTGGACGGCAACTGGCAACATCCTTCTGGCAACCTATCGCATGAGCAAGATATGCAATGGTCAGACTCCGTTCGTACTGTTGGTGTATGGGCTTTGGTCTGACACTCCTGTGAGGACAGTGAGGTTACTTGGAGTGTGGCACAATGTTGTGATTGAGGTTATGCTGGTCGAGACCCGCGCACCTGGTGAGTTCCACTGGTGTTATGTGGAGACCCATTTCCTCCGTTTGTTAGGTGTAATCCATGCATGATGTGGTCGAGACCCGCGCACCTGGTGAGTTCTACCGGTGTGATGTGGAGACCCATTGTCCCCATGTGCTATGTGTGATCCCTGCATGATTTGGTCGAGACCCGGATACCCAGAGACGTTTTCCGGAGACACGAGGAGACCTTGTTTCTTTGTCTCTCTTGCATGATGTTTGACACGTGTGTGTGATTGCCTTTGTGCATGGTCGAGACCCGGGCACTTGGTGGGATGCACCATTGTCACAAGGAGACCCTGTGCTATGGCATGCTTAATCGGTGCTTGCCATGATTGGTTTCCCGAGCCATCCTATCCTGTCTTTGCTCAGCCATTGTGGCCTTGATGGATGTGTCAGCCAGGGGGAGTGTTGGTATGTGTGGCTTCCACCCATCACGAGCCACAGCCGTGGCAGCTACGGGTGTACCCGGAGCTGATGGTGAGCGGTGGCCGCATTGGAGATCGTGACGACCCGACGGGACTCTGGATCGTCCAAGGACTTATCCAGGAGCTACGACATGACAGGTGTGATGCAAATGATGCGTCTCTACAGCCTGACTGGCTGGTCTGCCGTTGCTGGAGTTTTCTCGATGGTCGAGACCCACGCACCCGGCAGCCTGTACCGGTGCGATGAGGAGACCTGCGACTTTGTGTGTGCTTCCTGTCGTGGAAAGCACACGTTGATGTCTCGTTACTACACTCGTACCTTTATGGGTGCTCTTAGTGCAGTTCCGAGTCCTGTAGAGTTTTCTCGGTGGACAGGCCATTTTGGCCGATTTCCTTGTTTTTCTTGCAATTCGTGTCTGGATGATGCAAACCCACCTTGCGTGGGTTCGTTGCGTAGAGCTCATCGTTCTGCAGGTTTTGGTGCAGACAGCGAGTGATTCTGATACCTGAGTAGTGAGTTACGGCTAAAACCGTGGTTTTAGGCCAGTTTGAGCAGGTACAAAAATACCGCCGCCCCTAGCGACTCTAGGTGGCCAGCAACTATATAGGTCGATTGTTGCTTAGTTGTCATCTCTCTGCAATTATATTCAGTTTGAGTTTCCTGACACTCTGTTCGTGTCCCAACCCAGACCCTTGCAGTTTTGTCTCTAACTTGTGAATGTTGTCACACGCTAACCTGGCACTGACGCCTAGTGTCGCGGCAAGTGGTTAGGAAGGTTCTAGGAGACTTCGCATGGTATCAGAGCCAACGAGCTACAGGTCGTGTTGTGCAGCCGAGACGCAGCAGCAGCAGCAGCAGTGAGTGTCAGCAGCGGTAGCCACCCACAACAGCAGCGTCAGACCTTAGAGGGACCCACCACGACTACATTTTAGCGAACCAGTGTGTACAAAAAAAAAGGGAAGCAGTTGCAGTTTGCGGCGGCTGCGTGCTGCAACCACCAACTGCAGCAGTAGCAGGCAGCAGCTGCAGAAGCAGCTGCAGTAGTGACGGCGGTGAGCAGCAGCCGCAGCAGTAGCGCCAACAACCGCATTAGCGCGGAGCAGCTACAGTAGCATTTGCAGCAGCAAACGGAAGCCACAGTAGCGGCAACGGGTAGCAGCAACAGTAGCGGCGGCGGCAGCATGCACTTGCAACAGGAGAAACTGCGAGCAGCAGCCATAGTAGCAGCAACGGCAGCGAGCAACTGCAGCAGCTACTGTAGCAGCATTTGCAGCAGCAGAAGCAGCAGCAGGCAACAGCCACAAAGCATTAGCAGCAGCAGGTATCTGCGAGCAGCAGCAACAGGCGGAAGCAAGCTGCAGCAGCAGCAACAGCGAGCAGCAAAGCAACGAACAGTAGTAGTAGGTGGCAGCGAACAGTAGCAGCTGCAGCGTTGATTCGTCGTGTGCGCTTCAGGAGTAGCAGCAGTAGCACGCGCAAGAGGAGGGACAGCGGCCGCGGGGGCAGGAGGAGCTGGCCTCGTCTCCGTTGTAGTAGCAGGAAGCTACCGTGCAGCTTCCTGCTGCGACGGCTCGCCCGTGAGCGTGAAGGGGGCTGGGCCATTGAGCTCGCCCGTGAGCGAGCTTGCTCGATGAGCGAGCTCCTTGAGCGAGCGAGCTCGACGAGCTCGCTTGAGGCTCGAGCCCGCACATACACACACAAAAAAAAAGGATAGGTGGGAGGTCCCCGAGCTGGACACCCCAGAACAACCCCAAAAGGGGCACCGGAGAAGGTGACACCCAAAAAAAAAGAGAGAAAAAAAAAGAAAAAAAGGGGAAAGAGAAAAAGGGGGTTCCCTTTACTCTTTCTTTATTTTGTTTTGTTTTTACCTTTAGTGTGGCCTGAGGCCACCACCGTTGGCTGACGACGGAACCCGCAGAAGCAGCAGCCATTGCGAGAGTTGCAACGGTAGCAGCAACAGCGAAGGTGGCTTGAGGCCACAGTCGTCGGCTGACGACGGCACCCGGTGCAGCATTAGCACCGAAGACGACTTGAGTTTGTACACTTGAGTCGCACACCACCACGCTACTAGCGCGGTGGTGACGTCCTCCTGACGTAGTCGCAGCACGTCTGAGAGACGGTGCCTTGATTGCCCACCTCCCCCTGTGGTCTTGTGTCAGCGGGAGCAAGTGTTGTGTGGATTCACCTACGCCGAGCTTTGGAGATGAGCAGACTGGCGTGGCAGGGAGTGTAGCCGGCGCCGTGGTTGGCACCAGCTCTGCATACGTGGCACACGCCGCGTCCACAGTGGCAGTTGCAGCCGTGGCACATGCCTCAGGCATCTAACGGATTTGCCTGTTACTACTGTGGGAATCGGCACCATGGCTGGCGCAAGTGTCAC
>SZWC01003428.1:119806-134401 GCA_023375785.1 Penium margaritaceum
ACCTGTCTCCCTTCAGATCTGCCTCCTCCACCTCCACCTCCACCTTCTCTCGCCATGACAGAGCATTTGGCTGAAGCCAAGGATCCGTGCGGTCAGTATGCTTCGGCGCAGCGCGCGATGGAGTGCGAGAGTGAGACATTGGCGGCAGATAGACATCAAGCCTGCATATGAACACCGCACACACAATTGAACAAATGCGTGCCAGAGTTTGTGTGGCAGGCTGTGACACGTCGAGATCGGCAGACGAGACTGTTTTCCGAGTCGAACTACCATTTGCGTAGAATTTGAGCCTTCACATGTCCCGCATGGGAGGTTCAAAGAAGACCAAGTCTACTTCAAATCGTGTGACTTTCTTCTCAACCAACTTTCGTTTGCCACTCTCTAGTGACACTGTCAGGCAGCTACTTTTTGAGAGGGAAGGAGCTGGGACATGAGGGTAGGGGGGGGGAGTGGAGGGAGGAAGGCAATGTGGTCGAGGAACCAGGGGAGGCTGACGTCCTCCTCTGTTCCCTTGTACCTCAAACATCCTGCTGGCCGACATCAACATCTCATTTCAAGTCACATCACGTCACGTCACGCCACGCCGCGTCTCGTCGCCTTGCGTCACGTCATGTCACGTCACGTCACGTCACGTCACGTCACGTCGCGTCGCGTCGCGTCGCGTCGCGTCACGTCACGTCACGTCGCGTCGCGTCGCGTCGCGTCGCATCGTGTCGTGTCACGTCACGTCGCGTCACGTGACACCATGTCACATGCTGCGGCCAGAATGAGGGAACGTGACTGAAGGCACGAGAACACCTTCAAGATCTGTTTGATGTGCAGCAGCAACAGAGCTGATGACGTCCTATGCGACAAGAAAGCGACAGAGGACAGAGCAAATGGAGAGAGACAGAGGAAATGGAGAGAGACAGAGCAAATGGAGAGAGACAGAGCAAATGGAGAGAGACAGAGCAAATGGAGAGAGATAGAGCAAATGGAGAGAGATAGAGCAAATGGAGAGAGACAGAGCAAATGGAGAGAGACAGAGCAAATGGAGAGAGACAGAGGAAATGGAGAGAGACAGAGCAAATGGAGAGAGATAGAGCAAATGGAGAGAGACAGAGCAAATGGAGAGAGACAGAGCAAATGGAGAGAGATAGAGCAAATGGAGAGAGACAGAGCAAATGGAGAGAGACAGAGCAAATGGAGAGAGACAGAGCAAATGGAGAGAGACAGAGCAAATGGAGATAGATAGAGCAAATGGAGAGAGACAGAGCAAATGGAGAGAGACAGAGGAAATGGAGAGAGACAGAGGACAAGAAAAGGGACCCAGGTCAGTGGAAGGGACAGAGGCTAGTGAAAAGGATAGAGGTGAAAGAAAAGGAAAGAGCGCAGGGAGAAGGGCGGGCAGCAGCAACTATGCAGGGAGCGCAGAACAACAGTAGGTGCCGACGACAACTACGCAGTAGGTGCCGACGACAGCTACGCAGTAGGTGCCGACGACAGCTACGCAGTAGGTGCCGACGACAGCTACGCAGTAGGTGCCGACGACAGCTGAACAATAGGTGAAAACATAGAAAGGCTGTCGGTCACCCACTGCACTTATCGCCCACCACAATTATGAATCCAATGTACTAATTTTCCACTCAACTTATCATCGACCACAGGTGCCATGCAGTCACCTACTCACCCACTCACACATTACGTTCTTTTGGACCATATCGAACGTCGCGGAGCAGTCGAACGCCGCCAGCCCCTAACAGCATCACCGCCTTTGCTGCTGGCGGTGCTGCAGCTGCTGCCCCAGCCTTCTTTTCTGAGCTCTGCTCTTGACTCTGCCCCTCTGTCTGCTCACGGTCGAGGGAGGTCGACGATGAAGAAGAAATCGAGGGCACTAGAGAGCCCAACGAGGATGACAGCGAGGAGGCAGAAAGGGAAGAGGAGGATGACGTTGCTTGCGTTTTAGCTCCAAAGGGTGATGATGACCCTTTTGGTCCAGACTGATCTCTCATGCTTGTTGCTGGCTGCTGCTGCCGCTGCTTTTGCAATGGTGATAGGATAACAGTTCGAGCATTGAGTAGGAGCAGTCGCAACAGCAGCAGCACGTGCAGCGGCATCCATGTCAAGTAGGGGTGGACGGGTGGAGCNGCTCGCACGCCGTACGGAACGGATTCGAAAATGCCGGCAACTTCGCTCACTAAACGGAACGCAAGCGCTGCGCCCACTCTCAGCCGCAGCCACGCCGACGGCTGCTGCCGCACCTCTGCCGCTACCCCCTTCACCGCCTCCCACACCATGCCCATGCTGCGCACGCCTCCGCGACCGCAGCGACGATGCCCTGCTGCTGCTCGCCCCACCAGCCTGCCTCTGCCGCCTTCGGAGGGAGGTCGCTTTCCTCTGAGGAACAGCACCTCCTTCCTGTCCACCCGGGTGCTGCCGCTGCTGCACCTCAACGAGCCGAGACTGGGGCTGTCGCCGCGGCAGCTGCGTTCAACGGCGGCGGACGGCGCGAAAGAGGCGATCATCGCCAGCCGCTCACAGTGCGAGCCCACACGTGTGATCACGATGCGCTCTGTGGCGCACAATGTCACTGACAGGGGAAGGTGAAGAGCGCAACGGACAGAAGCTGTAGGCGTCAGCTGATTTCAATCGGACATTCGAAACGTTGCTTGGCTGCTGGTGCGACATTTGCTTGTTGTGTGGCGGACTCGGCATTTCGTTTCCACTGTCCATTTGGATTGTCACCAAGAGCATTGGCCCAATCAGAAAGCAGTCCAAGCCTGGTTATCCTGGATGAGAGCACCGGACAGATGACCAGGAAAGGTCATTTTTTTCGTTTGGCCATGTTTTTGAGAATCCTTCGAAAACTGGCCGCGGCTCGGAGTCGTCATCTATATTGGCCATAAAGTGTCGCTCGCCTTCAGATTTGGCCATAATCGACCGCGCTCCGCAGCCTCCCTCACTGTTTTAGCCATTTTCAAGCGCGCGTCGGCTCCTCCTTTCAAATGTGGCCATGAAGACGGCCGACGGAAAAAGAATCGCGCGAGAGAAGGATATTGGAAAAAGAAGCCCCGTCATCACTCGGTGAACTCCTAATATCATTCATAATGTTCATGGCATCAAACATAGACATGAAAGGCTAAATCTTAACCTTCTAGCACGCTCCAAGAAATAAACAAGTACAGCCACAATGATCAGGGAACTGAAACTAAAGCGAGAGTTTTGGGGGAATAAAAGGCATATTCATAACTAGAATAGGTCATTGAAATCTAAATATATATACTCGCCCTTCATACAATAATAAAATAAAGACAAATAATGTCCAAAACGAAAAAAATATTGGCAGTTCTGATTTAAGATACTATTCGATTAAAAAATAAATAAATGATATAAAATACTGAAGTATCACATAAAAATCAGATTAAATAAATAATAGAACCAACATAATTCAACTGAAATTTCAGGAAAAATGAAGATTTATTTTAATGTATTAAAATTTGAATAATATTTAAATTATTGTAAAAATCAAATGATAATTTGAATAAAAAGAAAATCACAAGTTATTCATTTAATGTTTCTTCAAAGCTCCAAAAGTGCTCAATTTTTCGACAAAAAACAAATTATTCCATGATTTCATATGTATTGGTGATCAAGGTCTTAAACTTTTCGGGAATCAATGAAATGTAAGAAGAAAATCAGAATTTTTCTTAAGGTGCAATCATTTTATTATCAAATTTCAATATAATTCAAGAATGTTTCTAGATTATCTCAATGTTTCCAAATTATGAATAGGCATTACTTATTAATGGAATGTATTAATTAATTAAATCATAAAATCTCTTATTTTAATGGTAAAATGAGATCATTGCGTTTAATGTACAATGATTTAAACATTAAAAGTGAGAAATCATGTATACAATTCTTACATGAGCATTTAATTATGGAAAATACTACTTCATCATGATTTCAAGCATTATTTATGCCTTTGCATATGCTTATTATTATAATTATCACGCAAATTCCTCTGCATAACAAATATTAATTGGGTTTTCTCAATTTTGAATGAATGCATGAGAATTCAATTTTATCTATGGCACAAGATTATGTGCTTTTATGGGTATTCATTAAACCTTTTTCTAAATGAAAGCCAAAAATTGATGAAAGATACAAATCAGACTCAAAGAAATGTATGAAATGATATAGAATCAAAGTTTTATTATTTCTTGAAACCATATTTGAATTTATCTCTAGATAATGTTGTTTTGTTTAGTTTTTATAATTCTACAAGGGCGAGTGTTTATGTTTAGATTTCAATGACCTATTCTAGTTATGAATATGCCTTTTATTCCCCCAAAACTCTCGATTCAGTTTCATTTCCCTTATCATTGTGGCTGTACTTGTTTATTTCTTGGATCGTGCTAGAAGGTTAAGATTTAGCCTTTCATGTCCATGGTTGATGCCCTGAACATTATGAATGATATTAGGAGTTCACCGAGTGATGACGGGACTTCTTTTGTCAATATGGCTCTCTCGCGCGATTCTTTTTCCGTCGGCCGTCTTCATGGCCACATTTGAAAGGAGGAGCCGACGCGCGCTTGAAAATGGCTAAAACAGTGAGGGAGGCTGCGGAGCGCAGTCGATTATGGCCAAATCTGAAAGCGAGCGACACTTTATGGCCAATATAGATGACGACTCCGAGCCGCGGCCAGTTTTCGAAGGATTCTCAAAAACATAGCCAAACGAAAAACATGACCACCAGGAAATCTGAGCTGCAATTTGCATCGCGAATCGGAGGATAGCTCCTACACTCTGGTCGTCACACACCTTGGCCCTCATCCGACGCTTTTGCTTTGATTTTGATTCTATGAGACCACTACAATCAGTGCTCGATTTCGACGTTTTCTTTGATTTTGCGCCCAAACGTCCTCGGTTCGAATGCGCGCATAACGTGGACGTTAGGCCTGTAACTTCCCGCTGTTTCTCCCCCTGTTCTCCGGTTGTTTTCCCTGATTTTACGGATACAACCGGATACTAGGCGCTGTGGGGTATGGCGACTAGAGCGATCACCGAGTCGCTGAGTTTCCGCCGGTACGCGACGTCGGTTCGAGGGTTCAAGTTTGAACATTCGAGCTAAAATGAGAAAAAATTACATCGTCGACTAATCGGTACGATCCCGCCGTTTCTTTTAATAAACCTCATTTTCGGGTAAGTTTACACTTATGAACGTCCAGACGTTATACGTCTGAAGACAATCCCTCCAGACGCTTGGTTTTCGGCCTCCCAGACGTTGGGAGGCGTGCCACATCGGCATAAAATCAGCGGGTGACGGTGTACAATCGGCGACGAAAGTATGATTTCAACCAAACCCATCGCAAGGGAAAATAGCGCACTTGCGGGGATCGCGAAAGCTCGCACAAGCGCTCGCCATTCAGCGTCCCGCTTTCCAAAAGCGCGGGACCATAGAATCAAAATCAAAATCAAAGCCTCGGATCTCCACCCTTTACAACCATCTCATTCCTTGCGAGCATGACCGTCGATGTAATGTTCTTTATAATGGAAATGCCGGCTTCGGCTGCGATGTTCGTGGAAAGTTCACGATCACGCGTTTCACGACTGACTAGGCACGCCAATGGTCATTTCTCTCGTTTGGCCATGTATTTGAGTGTACTTCGAAAACTGGCCGCGGCTCGGAGTCGTCATCTATATTGGCCACAAAGTGTGGCTCGCATTCAGATTTGGCCATAATCGACCGCGCTCCGCAGCCTCCCTTACTGTTTTAGCCATTTTCAAGCGCGCGCCGGCTCCTCCTTTCAAATGTGGCCATGAAGACGGCCGACGGAAAAAGAATCGCGCGAGAGAGCGATATTGGCAGAAGAAGCCCCGTCATCACTCGGTGAACTCCTAATATCATTCATAATGTTCAGAGTATCAAACATGGACATGAAAGGCTAAATNCGTTTCACGACTGACTAGGCACGCCAATGGTCATTTCTCTCGTTTGGCCATGTATTTGAGTGTACTTCGAAAACTGGCCGCGGCTCGGAGTCGTCATCTATATTGGCCACAAAGTGTGGCTCGCATTCAGATTTGGCCATAATCGACCGCGCTCCGCAGCCTCCCTTACTGTTTTAGCCATTTTCAAGCGCGCGCCGGCTCCTCCTTTCAAATGTGGCCATGAAGACGGCCGACGGAAAAAGAATCGCGCGAGAGAGCGATATTGGCAGAAGAAGCCCCGTCATCACTCGGTGAACTCCTAATATCATTCATAATGTTCAGAGTATCAAACATGGACATGAAAGGCTAAATATTAACCTTCTAGCACGCTCCAAGAAATTAAAAATTTCAGCCACAATGATAAGGGAAATGAAACTAAAGCGAGAGTTTTGGGGGAATAAAAGGCATCTTCATAACTAGAATAGGTTATTGAAATCTAGATATAAATACTCTCCATTCATACAGTAATAAAATGAAGAAAAATAAATTCCAAAACAAACAGAATCATGACAATTCTGATTTAAGATACGATTCGATTGAAAAAGAAAACAATGATATAAAATACGTACGTATCACATCAAAATAAAATAGACTAAATAATATAACCAACATAATTCAACTGACATTTAAGGTAAAATGATGATCTATTTTTATATATTAAAATTTTAAAAATATTTAAATTAGTGGAAAAATCAAATGAGAATTTGAATAAAAATTTAATTACAAGTTATTCGTTTAATTTTTCTTCAAAGCTCCAAAAATTCTAAAATTTTCAGAAAAAACAAATTATTCCATGATTTCATATGTATTATTGATCAAGGTCTTAAACTTTTCGGGAATCAATGAAATGTAAAAATTTGCTCAGATTTTTTTTTAAGGAGCAATCATTCTATTATCAAATTTCAATATAATTCAAGAACTTTTCTAGATTATCTCAATGTTTCCAAATTAAAAACAGGAATTAATTATTAATGGAATACATTAATTAATGAAATCATACAATCGCTCGTTTTAATGGTAATGTGAGATCATTGCGTTTCCTGTACAATGATTTAAACATTAAAAGTGATAAATCATGTGTAAAATTCTTATATGAGAATTTATTATGGAAACTACTACTTCATCATGATTTCAAGCATTATTTATGCCTCTACATATGCTTATTGTTACAATTATCACACAGATTCCGCTGCATAAAAAATATTAATTTAGTTTTCTCAATTTTGAATGAATACATGAGAATTCAATTTTATCTAAAGCACAATATTATTAGATTTTATGGGTATTCAGTAAACCTTTTTTCTAGATGAAAGCCAAAAAGTGAGGAAAGATACAAATCAGACTCAAAGAAATGTATGAAATGATGTAGAAAGTTTTATTATTTCTTGAAACCATATTTGAATTTATTTATAAACAATGTTATTTTGTTAAGTTTTTATAATTCTATGGGGGCGAGTATTTATATTTAGATTTTAATCACCTATTCTAGTTATGAAGATGCCTTATTTTCCCCCAAAACTCTCGCTTTAGTTTCATTTCCCTTATCATTGTGGCTGTACTTGTTTATTTCTTGGAGCGTGCTAGAAGGTTAAGATTTAGCCTTTCATGTCCATGTTTGATACTCTGAACATTATGAATGATATTAGGAGTTCACCGAGTGATGACGGGGCTTCTTTTGTCAATATCGCTCTCTCGCGCGATTCTTTTACCGTCGGCCGTCTTCATGGCCACATTTGAAAGGAGGAGCCGGCGCGCGCTTGAAAATGGCTAAAACAGTAAGGGAGGCTGTGGAGCGCGGTCGATTATGGCCAAATCTGAAAGCGAGCGACACTTTATGGCCAATATAGATGACGACTCCGAGCCGCGGCCAGTTTTCGAAGGATTCTCAAAAACATGGCCAAACGAAAAAAATGACCCACGCCAATTCTTAAGAAATGGACTATAGTTGTATGACCGTTCCTCGAAACCCCACTTGGCCTGTACCACTCTCGGTGCACGAGCCAGCTGGCGGGCAGGAAACGAAAATTGCTTTTTCATCGTCGTCGAGATGCTTGTCAACCAATCCGATGGGTCCCAGAAATCATGCGCGGAAATTACGCGACGGCAGGTCAAGTGAGCAACCTGTTGCGCACGAGGGAGGGTTTCAGAGGTGACCAGGGAGACGCACTCGAATGATCCACAAATTTCGGGTCGCAATCCACGTGGGCTGATAATATTGAAATCCGAGACCCCGATGAATTGAACTCCCACTTCTTGCCCACCTGGCCGACTGAACGTCATACTGAACCTTTGAGGGACAGGTCAACTTGAATTTCTTCACACGCAGGCCGCGGCTGGATGGGCATGGAAAACTTTCTGATCCGTCGTCTTCCTCGATACGACGTCACTATCATGTTTCCATCGCTTACAACTTTGGTGATAGATCATAAAACCTGGTTTCCTGTAGGAAATCCTCGAGTCTTGCCATGACGAACTGACAAAAATCTTCGAGAAAAATGTGTTCATCCTTCCTCATTAGACGAAACTAAAGACGAAATGAGGGGGAGGACGAATTCGGAAAATGTTCGTGCTCATCCAGGCGTAACCCAACATTTCATCATCCACTACGGAACCTTCGCTTCCAGAAAGTCCGGCAAGGCTGTCTCCATCTTGCCCATTTGCTCTCCTAATGTACCTTCCGGACAATCCAGAAGTAGGGAACAGTAGTTTCCCTTTTGGCAGACTATCCGCGACATGCTGTAACAGATACCGAAAAAACATTCTTCCCCGGTCAATCCGTCGTCGGGATTCGCAAGTCGGGTTTTCGGTGACGTGAGCGCAACCAAACGCAAAGCGCGCTTCCACGGCGCGAGCTGCGCAGCTGGCGCCTGAGTGCAACCCCATCTGGGCAGACTGCATGCGCCATGCGCCATGCACGCTCTGCGGTAGCCGTCAAACTGCAGCACTCCACAGTGCTCTCTGCTCGTTTCAAGAAGCATTGCTAGAGGCGTGGGAACGTAGAAGTGACTTCCGAGCACGTTCTTTTCCAGCAGCATTGCAGTCCAGACTAGCGCTTATTCGTCATCGTTGTCTTGGCGGGTTGAGCTCACCACTACAGTGTGCCGTCACTCAATCGCGGTTTCCTTCCGCGTCATGGCGTCGAAGCCCACGTCCACGTCGCTTCTGAAAGCGACTTTAAAGAAGAGCGCGAGAGCCGCAGCAGGCGACTGCAGTCCGCGGGCACGCCTGCGCGACCGTCAACACGCGGCTCCGCCAGAGGCCTCACAGAAACTGCGCAGCCAACCCGCAGCGGCCAAGGCAGGGCCAAGGACACGCTGCCTCTGCTCGCCCACTCAGCATCCGGGATCGTTCCGCTGCAGGCTGCATAGAGTCCAACCATCTGCGATTCTCTCCACTGAAGATGCGTCGTCTTGCCAGCAAGCTACGGCCGCGAGTGTTTCCAAGCAGCACTTGGCAGGGCAGCAGTTGTCTCTTGCACCAGCGGCCACCAGATTCGGAAGAGTTGCAGGCCATAGGCAACAGGTTGGTGTTCTATTTCAGCAAATGGTCCGCTCTGCCGGTTTCCGTTGCGGGTGTCAGACAGACACCTGTCTGACGTGGTGCTGGATGTGTTCTGGTCTGACGTGGTGCTCAGTCTTTGTATGTCTGACATGGTGTTGGATGTGTTCCTGTCTCACATGGTGCTCAGTCTTTGTATGTCTGACATGGTGTTGGATGTGTTCCTGTCTCACATGGTGCTCAGTCTTTGTATGTCTGACATGGTGTTGGATGTGTTCCTGTCTCACATGGTGCTCAGTCTTTGTATGTCTGACATGGTGTTGGATGTGTTCCTGTCTCACATGGTGCTCAGTCTTTGTATGTCTGACATGGTGTTTGATGTGTTCCTGTCTCACATGGTGCTCAGTCTTTGTATGTCTGACATGGTGTTGGATGTGTTCCTGTCTCACATGGTGCTCAGTCTTTGTATGTCTGACATGGTGCTCAGTCTTTGTATGTCTGACATGGTGTTGGATGTGTTCCTGTCTCACATGGTGCTCAGTCTTTGTATGTCTGACATGGTGCTGGATGTGTGCAGGTTGGAGTTCAAGCGCGCAGTAGACTGGGAGTGGCTCCCAAGGGTCAATGACGAAGACCACCCCTCAAATCTGACCTTGGATTCTCGGAGCACTTGTGCAGGCGACAGCAGAAGTTGGAAATAGACAGCCTCAGTCGGATGCCTTGTATGATATGTTGGTTTTAGGGTCTTTGCTCATTCCTGTTCCTTGATTCATTTGGTACGATGAATCTGTACATGAAGGTGTGGAGTACGAAAAGCGTTTGTCTTGGCTGAATTTGCACATGGAGCAGTGATTCTGAAAGCCTTCTTCCATCCAGTCTGCAAAGGACAAATATTTGAGATTTTGCATGTATGGGTTGAAGGAAAGCGTGTGCGCAATGTTGTTCATCTAGCTGTATGTGTAGTAAGCACACTGGACACTTACCTCAAACTGCAATGCTGAATCAAGCAAAGTTATGTTTCGAACTGGATGTAAATCCCCTGACCTTGAGATACAATGTCACCCGTGTCTCTTGCCCTTTGGTTGCATCTTCTCATGTCAACAAACTTGACAGACCGACATTGTTTTCACAATTGGTCCTTGTTTGCACATGAGAAGCCTGTCCACCTCTGCCAGCTGCATCGCTCACAAAAAGCTGTGCAGGAGAGCTCCTAGAGATGCATGGTTGTTCAGCTTCCCATAGTTCAATAATTGTCTGTTGCCTCTGTCGGCTTAATCACTTAACCCAGAGGCACAACAAACCATCAAAACAAGATGGGAAAGGCTTGGACTGGGAGTACGTTTTCTGGAAAACTCTGTAGTGCACAAGAGCGTCTTCTCAAGAGATGATGCTGTCCCCCCTGACATGTGGAGGAACCTTCCGACGAGCCATTGACATTTCCGTTTCACTGAAGACACTGTCGATTAATGTTACAGGTTTCGTTGTCTCACGCTCAAAAAAGACTTCCGCAACACAGACCACCTGTGTGGCCTCACAGCTCATCATGTGAAGTGAGCTCTTGCTCCCGCCTCTCCAGCTCTTGCTGAAACTCCTGCACTTGTCTCGCACCATAGCGCCACAGCGCCATAGCGACAAACAGCACAGTGAGCACAACGACAATGCAGACATTGATGCACGCACACGTCCATCTCACCACATCTTGAAAGCAGCAACGCACAATGAGCAAACAGGCGAAGGAACTGCCAGCGAGTGGTGGCAGTTCAAATTCCCGCGGCCCCAAAAGACCACCTTGAAAAGATGGTGAGACGCACATCGGGTGAACATGTCTCACGCATTTGTTGTCACAGGCATGTCTTGCCGTGGTTCAAAATTCATACTCACTAACTTCTCTCCACTGACCACGACAACTCGTGCGGCTCACTGACCTTGGCTTTGTCTGCCGTGCACATGGCCGGCGTGGTCATGACAGCATGGTACCTGCACCCATGCCGTTGGAATGAAAACGGACGACGCAGTGGGATGCATGGACCACAAGGGCACTTGGTGTGCAGCACCAACCACCCAGTAAAATTGCATGGTTGTGTGTGCTGCATGGTTGTGTGTGTGCTGCATGGTTGTGTGTGTGCTGCATGGTTGTGTGTGTGCTGCATGGTTGTGTGTGTGCTGCATGGTTGTCTGTGTGCTGTTGCATGGTTGTGTAGCAGCACACAACCATTCAGCACACACACAATCTGGGTTGATAAAATACGGGACCGAATAATACGGACCGTATTGTACGGACCGAATCGTTACGTCCTCCAGGGATTGAAAATCCCGTGTTCTTTTGCCCCCCTTTCAGGCCAAGGGCAGGGGGCGGGGGACTGACCACTTTCAAGTCTGTGCGCGTCATCCAGGGGAAAAAAAAAAGGATGACTCGTTCACGTCCTGGGGGCGGGCCTTCCAGTCGTGAATTGCCGCTCGGCAATTCATGGCCGCTCGCTCGCTTGCGTTGAGCGGCAGTCACGAGGCGACATCGACGCCCTCGCATCGAGGGCGACCACCCCAGAGGGGGAAAAAAAAAACCTACGATTGACGCAACAACCTCCCGCCGTCACCCCGTCGGACGGGTAGGACCTCCGGTCGTGGTGTCCTGTGCGGCTGTCTGCTCCGACGCTCTGCACACTTAGCTCTCTCCTGCGACCGGCGACTCACCCACTACTAGATGACCAGCAGCAGCAGCGGCAGCAGCAGCAGCGATGACGACCAGCAGCAGCAGCAGCAGCGGCAGCAGCGGCAGCAGCAGTCACGGCGACTAGTGCAGGGTCAGCAGCGTTGACTAGTCCGCATGCACAGGTCGGGTGGGGTTGGGTAGGGGCCGGTTTGGTTCGCGGGCCAAAGTTGGGCGGGCCTCCCCCCCCCCCCCCCCCCCCCCCCCCCCCCCCGGGATTTAATATGGGATACAGGCGTTTCAAAACGCCTGTTTTAAAACGGGCCTTATCATTCTGCCCAGACCCCAAAAAAAGCCCGTTTTTTTCAAGGTAGCACACAGCCATGCAGCACACACACAACCATGCAGCACACACACAACCATGCAGCACACACACAACCATGCAGTACCAAAGCCATTCAAATGGTCAACAATTGGCCGTATGAGACGCAGTCATCATGAAAACACCCATTCTCTATATGGCACATGCCATGCATGACATGGCACATGGGACAAGACACAAGACACATGACACATAACATATGACACATGACATATGACACATGACACATGACACATGGCACATGGCACATGACACATCACACATCGCACACCACACATCACACATCACACATCATACATCACACATGCCACGCGGGGCATGTCACAGCGCACGCACTCGCATCGGCTGGGCTCATCCACCGAGAGAATCTCTGTTGTCACACCACACTCCATCGACACCTGCGGTGCATCCAATGGCAGCGCATGGCATCAATCGCATCAAATCACATGGCATGGGCGAGCGGTGGTGTGGCAATCATGGAATGACAAGGCAGGCACCAGAAACAGAAGGGATTGTCAACGCCACATGTTTTCACCATTGGTGCTTTTACCATATGTGTTTTCACCATACATGTTTTCACCATACGTGTTTTCACCATACGTGTTTTCACCATACGTGTTTTCACCATACGTGTTTCCACCATACGTGTTTTTACCATACGTGTTTTCACCATACGTGTTTTCACCATACGTGTTTTCACCATACGTGTTTTTAGGCCGACTTGCAAAGCTCACATGCTGAGTGTGCTCCGCCTCAGCATCTGTCACACGTCAGCATCTGTCCCACGTCAGCATCTGTCCCACGTCAGCATCTGTCCCACGTCAGCATCTGTCACACGTCAGCATCTGTTACACGTCAGCATCTGTTACACGTCAGCATCTGTCACACGTCAGTATCTGTCACACGTCAGCATCTGTCACACGTCAGCATCTGTCACACGTCAGCATCTGTCACACGTCAGCATCTGTCACACGTCAGCAAGAGAGAATTCATATGCGTTGCATCTACATCTGTCTGTAGATGGAAGAGAGCGCCATGGAAAGGTGCACACGCGATCAGACAGCCTTACACTAGCTGACAATGGCTCTCGTGTGCTCTGTCAAAACAAAAAAAAAAGAACATCCACACAATGTAGAAACACCCTGTCTCCCCTTGTGGATTAGTCACCGCCTGTTTCACCAAGAAGCAAGCAAGCAAGCAAGCACACACACTTCAGCAAGGCAGCAAGGCAGCAAGGCAGCAAGGCAGCAAGGCAGCACACACCTTGATGCTACGGTGGGGTCCATTCCAGCAGTGGTCTCCACCGCCGAACTTCATCGCACTGTGACCGTCTGTGAACCCTCGCCACCGCCTGTCAGGTGAAAACAACAGAACATGTCAGGTGAAAACAACAGAACGTGTCCGGTGAAAACAACAGAACGTGTCCGGTGAAAACAAAACGTGCCATGGCACTGCAAAGTGCATCCGGTGCAACACTACCGCAACACACGACTCCGCTTTGGCTGCATGAGACGTCGACGCCTCATACAGTTCCAAAAAAGGTCTGACAACACACAAACCATATTCAAACAGCGGTGCAGCGTGGCGTTGCTCGTCTCTTCAACAGCCACATAGGAGAGGGCAAGTTGTGAGCCAAAGTGTGACGGTTGCTTGTGAGAAAGCGCTCATGCACATACCGTTGTGTTTCTTACTGCAGACGCATCGCATGCCTACCTCTCCCTTCCTCCACCAACACCCAAACACCACAACAGCTTGCGCCACAGACAGTGACTCCCTCCCCTCCCCTGCGCCTCTTGAAACCCCACCCATTCGCTCCCAGCAGAAATCCACAAGGAGCACCTTGAAGTGGTGTGACCACTTTGAGGACGATAGACTTTGACAACGATAGACTATGAGAGCCATACAAGGAGAACCGCACACACAACACACAACACACAACACACAACACGCAACACGCAACACACAACACACAACACACAACACACAACACACAACACACAACACACAACACACAACACACAACACACAACACACAACACACAACACACAACACGCAACACAACAACACACAACACGCAACACGCAACACGCAACA
>SZWC01003428.1:143720-159613 GCA_023375785.1 Penium margaritaceum
CTGTGCTGTGCTGTGCTGTGCTGTGCTGTGCTGTGCTGTGCTGTGATGTGATGTGCTATGTTGTGCTGTGATGTGCTGTGCTGAACTGCGCTGTGGTATGGTACAGTTTGGCGTGGTTCAGAATGGTGCATTGCGGTGTGGTGAGACGAAATGCGGCGTGGCGCGGTGCGATGCAGTGCGGTGCGGTGCGGTCCGGAGCGGTGTGGTGCGGTGCACTGCGGAGCAGTGCTGTGCGGTACACTGCCGTGCAGTGCGGTGTTGTGCAATGCAGTCGGTGCGGTGTGGTGTGGAGCGGTGTCGTACGGTGCAGTGCAGTGCAGTGCGGAGCTGTGTGGTGCAGTGAGGTGCTCTGTGCTGCACTGCTCTGTTGTCCGCTGTGGTGCGGTGCGGTGCGGTGCGGTCGGCATGGTGCGGTACTGTGCGGTGCGGTGCGTTGCACTGCACTGCCCTGTGCGATGTGGTTTAGGCTTTCAGGTGCGGTGTGGTGGTTTGTGGTGTGGTGTGGTGCAATGTGGTGAACGGCTGCCACAGGATCTGCAGAACCATATTGCAGCAGTGCCAAACAAGAGACATGTGATCAACAATCTTGCAGGGTGAGGGTGAGCATGGTTGGTGGGTGAGCATGGTTGGTGGGTGAGCATGGTTGGTGGGTGTGCATGGTTGGTGGGTGTGCTCACAGTTTGAAATCCACACAACAAACTTCGCAAACCAGGGGACTGGAGTAAGGGTGGATAGATGTCAAAAAAAACGAGAGAGGATGAAGGAAGAGAAGAGAGGGAAAGGGAGAGAGGGAGAGAATGGGGAGGAAGGGAAAGGGAGAGAGTGAGAAGAGAAGAGGGTGGGTCGGAGGAGAGGCATTGACACAGGAGGTGGAAAACTTTGTCTTAAACCGTAAGAAATGAAGTACATGACGACGTCGGAAGCAGTCAACATTTCCTCAACCCAATCACCACAAGGGCCTTCTTCTGCGAATGCCGCGCCATGCAGCCACACACACACACACATGCTTCGCATAGCAAGCAACTCCCAAAGGATTCGTATGGTGCATAGATGCTTAGGACTTGCCGCTCTCTCTGTCAAGAGCAGCGACCCTCCGTCCGCCAGCCTCTTGCTGTGTGCGCCTCCTCTGATCCATGCACGTTCTGAAGGAGCTGCGTCGCATTGCACGTCCGTTTGCCGCACAGCTTGAAGACACATGTAGGCTGGAGCACGCTCCGCAACAACTCCGGGTTCATGAACAAGGCCGATTCACGAGAGAAAAATCCCCTTTGGACTTGAAGCTTCTGCAACATCTCAAACAGCTTCAGCGTCCAAACTATGGCCTCAAAAGTGCAACGGCAGTGTGCTTCCGTCCTTCCTGCGGGTGCCTCTGCCGCGCCGACGAGAGCCCCCACCTCTGCGCTGCTGCTGCACGCAGTAGCACGCCAGTGACACCGCCAGCAGCACCACCCACACCCCACCGACCTGCAGCAACACCCACAGGTACTGCAACGCCTTGCTGCCGCTGCTGCTGCTGCCACCAGCACTGCCACCACTGTTGCTGCTGCTGCTGCTGCTGCTGGTGTCCTTGTTTTGGCCACCATGAGCACTTAAGGTAACATCACGCGATGGAGACGACGAGCCGCCATCACCCCCAGCACTCCTGCCGTCAGCATCTGCCGCCATGTGTCATGTGATGTGATGCGATGCGCCGCACATACATCATCCAGGCAGAGCACGAGAGCAAGCGCTGGAGCTGTACTTTGTTGCGCAGTGTGGTGTCTTCTCACATGTGTGTGGATAAAAGCTGGCCACACTGCTCTCTGGGGCACACCAGCGTGTCAGAAACAGAAGCTGCCACCACCCCTTCAGCAGCGAGAGCAGCAGCAGCAGCAGCAATAGCGGCACAGGTGGCAGAAGCAAAGCAAACCAGAAACCAGCAAGCATACAGTGTCAAACCAGCAGAAACATTGCAAACAGCAGCAACCCAACAAGACACAGGTCGTGTTGTGCCTCCTCCCTTCACCTTTGAGTGTGTGCTCCTTCTGCTCCAGCTCAGCCTTCTCTGCCTCCAGCTTTGCCTTCTCCTCCTCCCACTGCTTGCGTTTCTCCGCAGCTCCTGCCACCACCGCGTCTCTCAGCTTCGCACCCTCCGAGTACTTGTGCACCAACGCCGCCAGCTCCTTGCGGGCCTCTGCGCCCGCCTCCGCGCACGTGGCGTTGCAGCGCACCCACCCGTCCCACTCGTCCGAACCGTCGCAGCAGTCTGCATGCACACCCCATCACCAAAGAGGCCCATTGTGATCTATAGGCATGGACCCTGGCTTCAAGTATGCTTTTCCGTTAGTCAACTGGTTTTGTGTACCGTCGCTGAAACAAGGTCACACATGTGGTGGGTTCAGGTTGGTTTGCCACAGTGCGGATTCACCAGAAAAAACAAAAGTTTCAACGATGGGCCGAGCCCACACTCGTTCGACAGACCTCGACGTTATCATGACTGACTAATTGACAAGATCAATCTGGAAAACAGACTGAGTAGAAACAGGATTCTGTCTCACAGCCTGTGACAGAGAAAGCAAAACCAATGTCTTGGTTTCAATGCAAGGTGTAAGTGCAAACAGGCACATGAAACCCTCGCGAAAGCATGCATGCATGTTACATCCACACTTAACTGCCCAAGATGGCTCGATGAATAAGTTTGTCTCCACTTGCTGCTTGTCCCGCTTAATTTCAATTAATTTTATGTGAAAAAACACTTCATTCAGAATAATGTCTCAGTTTTGCACCCACAGTGACGATCTCCAAATGGTTTGAAGCTACGAGATTGAATTGAGTCGAACATTGTTGAACAGCACTGATGAGCCCAGACTCAACATCTCGACTCCGTATGGCATGCCACGCCAATGTATTCTAACTCAGGATTGGACAGTTTGGCAACCACATCCTACTCCTCAACGGAGTGGAAAAAGCAAAACGAGTGGAATTGCACTTGACTGAGCTCATGCAAGCACATGCTTGCTCCGCAACAACAACAACGACGACAGAAGGGGAGAAGCAGCCCAAGATTCCCCTTTCCCTGTTTTGAGGCCGACACGCACGCTGTGCGACACGACACGTACCGCAGATGCCGTCGTTGACACGCGACGAGAAGAGCAGCGTCGGCTCATGGCCACGGTTGCGGCAGTAGAACTTGGATGTGGGACATGCCGACGTTCCTGCACGAGCATTCATGCATTTTGGGCTGGTAGTTCAATTGTTCGATCTCATTGAGAAAATCGGATCATCCAGAAAACACTCAGTCTGAGTTAAAATTGGCCTAATCGTTTGGTCAATCTGTTCGCTGTTGTTTTGAATACAATCATGATAGGTTGCTTGCATTTCATTCTCATTCGAATCAATTTTCAATTTGATTCATTTTTTTAGTCGAGATCATTCACATACAGTACCATTATTGGAGCAAATTCTCACTGTTTCCGTTGGCAGTCAATGGCAGGGACCATGATGTCATGAATGCAGGATCGTTAGAAACTCTGTTTGCAGTGCGCAAGACAGCCTTCATGGCAAACATCATACAAAATGGAGCTCTGGAACGATCTGCAACCTGATACTGATTTGCAGAGAGGGATCCCAGTCTCAATCTGATCAGTGATCGGAATCACAAATTTTTATCGGTTTTAGAAAACCGAAGAGGCAATATTTGGCAGTTCTTTATTCAATCAAACCAAATAATAATCCTACTATCAGCCATACATGCATTCTTTCATGCAGCCACAGGCATGCCCTTGTGATGTTCAAAGTGTGTGGGTGTCACGCAGACGGAACGACCAACGCAGAAGAGCGGCAAAAAAAAAAAAAAAAATTACGCCCAATGCCAACAACAACCAGTGGCAGCACGAGATCGGCCACATGCAGTTCAAATTGCACACAACTATGACATCACCAATGTGACTGGTGCCTGACTCGAGTTAGGCGAAAGACATCACAGCCGCCAGCCAGCTCATATCTTGGGAGCCGTAACGTCGGTTTATTGAACCATGCAGTAAAGGGAGTCAGAGGCTAGGCACAGTCACGTCACCTGGCTCGTCGGTGCCGTCTGCACAGTCACAGAAGTCGTCGTTCACTTTTGCGATGGGGATAGTCTTGCTGCCATCGCGACACTTCACCGTCTTGCCCGAGTACAACGCCTTGTCTGCAGCACACTAGCATTGGAGTAGTAAAAACGATAACAATATTTACAATAATGAAAAAAATAATTATCATTTTAATAATAATAGTAATAATAATAATAACTGAAGGATTGCTGGTTCAGCAGACCATGGGGAAGGAGAGAGACTGAGTGGAAGAGAGAAAAGGGGAGGATGTCATTGAAGCAGTGCAAAGCCAGAAAATGGCCAGCGTTTCCAGTGTCATGGGAACATTCGTTAACACGAACACAGTTTGCTTGCTCAGAAGCCACCATGGATTGGGTAACAGTCTGCTGCATGCTGACGAGGACTGGGAATCATGGGGAGGATAAGGCGCACGATCAAATTTTGAGGGCGAAGTTTCCAAGTTTTTGAGAGACATTACCCCAAGATGATAATCGTAGCTTCCAGCAGGGCAGCTACTGTGCTACGACACATGCATCGCCATTGTCGCAAGCAAGCGCATTCAACCTGCTACGTTCAGCTGCAACGGAAAGGAATGATCCCATGTTGCTTTCCGGTCATCAGCCGGCCAGCTCTGCGACCCTCACTCATCGACCTTCACGTGGTGCATGAGGTCGACCGCCGCAAGGCTTGCTGCGAAGCAAGGCAATTACACCGAAGGTCCACCAGCGTCTGACATGCAGGTGGCGCCATACTGTGCCATCGCGCGTGAGACTGCACACGCGACACACATGCACGGATGCAAGCGCAACAACGGCGTGTGGTGTGCCCTGCAGCACGTGTGCACCTGACGTGCGCACGCGTCTGGTTCCGCTCCCCACGCGACAAGCCGCGGCAGCAGGCGCAGGTGCAGGTGCACGGATGACTGACCTTGCGGCGCAACGCCGCGGAAAATGACGGCCGCCGTCGACGCGCACGAGCACGGCGGTGGACTTAAAACGAGCAGAGACGAGAGAACCGCCAGCAGCACCGGAAGGCAAACGCGTCGCGCCATGACAGGCGAAGGGCAGCAGCTGAGGCTGATCGCTGCCAGTAGGCTCGCCCTTTCCAGAGACTCTCCTGCGAAGTCAGTCTGCACGTTGGCGTGTAGGATGGACCAGCGTGAGTTGGATTCATTCGCCATCGAAGGCAGTGGCAATCATCGTCCGCCCTATGTCGTCCGGACGCCAACGGGATCCAACTGCCGGACAGTGAACACACACGCAAGGGACAAAGGAAACCGTGGCCGACTGGGTACTGCTCGGACAAGCTGAAGAAAGTCCTAGAACGAGCATTTATGTTCACACTTTCTCACATCCATGGCGGCAAGTTTTGTTACACTGGTACCAAAGTAGTACTGAATAGTACGTTCTCCACATGGACATGGCAGACTCCTTTGGAATCACAAGGAATTCAAATAAGCTACATGTAGGGATTAACCACTAAATTGGAATGTGTGTAAGCCCTACCTGGCATTCGGAATAAGAAGACTCCCCTACCCACTATCTTAAAATTTTACCATTTTTCCCACAAACAGTGAGGAAAAGTAACATGTCGATGCTGCATGTGATGCAACGTCGACATGCTCACGTAAAAAAAAAAAACATTCAAAAACACCTCTTAAGGGCTTTGTGAATGTTCGAGGGGGGCGGGTGCATGTGGTCCACATAGGGGGTCCGAGACTCCCCATGCGTTAACAAGGAACCTACTAGGCCCTGCTATCGCGGAGCCCATTAGGAGCTCGCACAAAACTAAAACGCTAACACCCCCAATGTAATTTGGAGAAGGGTTTGACTGGGGTTTGCGAGGTTAACTTGGGAGCTTGTGTGTGAAAAACAAAAAACGAAAGAAGGGCGTCTAGGCTTGATCATGAAGGAGTGATTACCCTTTTCTTTCTCGAAACGCAAGCCCAAGTACGATGCACGGTTTAGCTTTGGAGTGGGCTCCGCCCGCGCCAAACAGAGCAAGCCCTCGATCGTATTAGAGATATAATTAATCAGGGCATGCAGGCCCATGCAAAACCGTCATGAGCTCTAGGTGTGAGGGACAAAAAATGAATGCCAAATCTGGCTAAGTCCGAAACGTATTAAGAACAAGGAGAGAGTACAATGAGCCCTACTGGGAGGTTATGTCCTGGGGACTAGCGGCTAGCCCACTAGGCCCCGTCATCCCCGTCGCGCCAAAAGGCACGCACAGGGAATACACGTGTCACAGAACACAAAACCACACAGATCTCCGAGGCACCAAAACGGTCAACCGTGCGCCTCGGACTTGACCGACAAGAAAATGCGCAATGTACTCCATACACATCCATACTCTATGAT
This sequence comes from Penium margaritaceum, assembly GCA_023375785.1. Lineage (NCBI taxonomy): Eukaryota > Viridiplantae > Streptophyta > Zygnematophyceae > Desmidiales > Peniaceae > Penium > Penium margaritaceum. Next base: position 150,151 of record SZWC01003428.1, read on the forward strand.
GACACACAGGCATTACCAACTAGCAAGGCTAGACACGTTTAGGCATCCCCAGACGTCGGAACAAGTCACTGATGGCCTGAGTCAGCCACATGCAAGCTTTACACGTCTGATCACCAATCAATGCTAGGTCTCCCGAGGCACTGGCACAGACCACCAAGTGCCTAGGTTTCAACCACCGAGACTGAATTAGCAGTGTCTGAAACACACATAATCAGTGTCCAGTCAACACACCACGCTTTCTGAATCTTGGAAGCGACACTAGTGTTATCGGGTCTCCCCGTCGCACAAGTACAATCCATTGGGTGCGCGGGTCTAGACCCACCGAGAAACGTCTCTTAGCTCCCGACAGACCAACCCGGCTGCAGGAACGCGTCGATCGCTTTTCGCCTGCACTTTCGTACATGTTGGAGAAGTCTCAGGACACTCCGGAGGCCCGACGTGTTGTCACGCTCACCTCTACCGTGTACCATCAACATGGGGTATATGGGCAATCTGTCTGTGTCGCTCGTGACGGGTGGAAGCCACATCAACCAACAACTAGAGTTTGCGTGTCAAAAAGTAATGGGGTAATCACTCCCTTGCGATTCTCACGTGGGAGCGAGAATCGTGAGGGGGTTGACATGCCCCACCTCGTTTCCATTGATCAGCAACACATGCCGCTACTCGAGCATGGTGAAGCGAGTGAATAGTCTGGTTTTTTAAGCGCTAGGCGGGGGAGTCCTGTTTTTCAATCGCCAAGCAAGGCATTCCTGACTCCCTCGTGGAATGGGTGGAAGGGTTATTATGTCCATTCACATAATGAGTTACAAAAAAATGAGTGTATACACAGAAATGGGGGAAGAGCGATGTCTTCAAGAAACCTCATCGAAATATAAGGGGGCTCCAAAAATGTTGGCAATGTGTCTCACGAGGTTCTACAACTCTCACGAAGTCAATCGAACATTATTGAAGCATCAATGAAGATCCAAGCACTTCTTTGAACCCTCCCCAAGACTAGTGAAAGTTTTCACAAACATTTGGAACGTAACACAGCGAGTCAGTTTCGATGGCCATAATGCACTCGACGTATTTAGATAAAAATACCGAAGTCAATGTGTCACAGTGAAAGGTACCCACTTGTGGAGTTTAGGGACTCGTGTGCCTCAAGGGCTTAGTAATTCCACTCTTCTTTCTCAAAATGTCTTGAATCATTACATAGTTGGGGCCAGTACAAGCTACAATAGCAGTTGGTGAAATTTTCAACGTCTCTATCATTGTTTGATGGCTCTTTGTTGTACGTAATATCAAAACCATACACTATATGTTTTTTTTTGCAGGTGCACCTCGTGTCCTGGTGGCCGACATCGAAATCATGATGGATTGATGTATTGTCGAAAACGACAAAGCTTGGCCATGACATGTTTCCATGCTTCATAATCCTAAACAAGCCCATCCACTTAAGTTGAAGCTTTGCAGAGTCCTATACTCGTGTCATTTCCAAATGAGTCTTTAAGGAGTTTGATGTGCCTTGTCCCAAGTAGTACGGGGGTCTTGCCTTCTGGATATTCAATGAGGGTATGTTGCTTGAACCTGGTAGTGCAAGTGGGGTCGTTAGAAGTATGTTTTAAAGTACTTAAAATAGCACCGTTTCGATTGTCATGGGTGTTGCACAGTTGTCCGTGAGCTCAACTATAGATAACTTAAACACCCAATCACTACCATATGGCTCGCACAATGTCCATGGCATTTGCTCTAGTCAAAGATGTTGAGAAACAAGATTTTTATCCCATTAGCGCTAGTAATGGTTCTGTGCAAGATGAAGTGTGCCACCTTAGGTAAAATTCTAAACGCCAAACGAATCATATCAAACCCCTCAAGTACATCATGCATGCCCATGATAAAGACCATAAACATGTCCAACCATGGCTCGATCAGTATCGGCTCAAGTTGAAGTAACCCTAAGGAGTTCAGTTGGTCCTAACTTGCGTTAAAAGCAAACGTCACGGTTTTGCACTAAATTGCATTGAAACCCCCAAAATATTTTGCAAGAATTCTAGAATGTGTCATCATCGAAGTGTCCACGTGCGACAGTACCGTTGTAGTCCTTCGAAATTATGTCTTCCAATTCTTCACTTGGTTGTGCGACTTCACGAGTGAACCATTATCACTAATACAAGGCATCAAACAAGAACTTTCCATGTCCTAGAAACCAAAACTGAACAGTTTTCATATGATGTAATTTGTTCTCAAAATTCTGAGAATGTTTTGGGAAAGTCTATATGAGGTCTTTCGTGTACGACTGCACCTTCGAGGTAGATGATGACAAGGTCACTAGGAAGTACAACAAAACTATTGTTCAAACAACAAGAAATGAGGTTGGACATTCATGAGCCCGAGTAGCATGATTGTGAACTCAAATTCCCGCTAGCGGGATTCGGATGCACTTTCTTTATGCCTGTATTTGGTGTGTAGATCCATTCTCCAAACTTTGCTTGAAGTTTTGGCACCTCATTTCTATCAAAAGGCTTTTCAATACGTGAGGTAGGGTGGTGGTTCTTGATGGGTATGCTCTTGAGGGATTTGTATTCCATGTACATCTCCATCTTGTTTGTTTTGTTTTTCACAAGAAAAATTGATCCAATATAAGGTGACGTGGACGCATAGACATATTCACATTTGATAGCATCGTCTAGATATCAGTTCAAGTCCATTATCTCATAGAAACTCATGAGATAAGTCCCATTGGCATCCAGCTGGCTACCTGGCTTCAATATGAGCTCGTGATTGATGTTTCGCGGAGGATATAGCTCACGAAGGACTTTTGTAGCAAAGACCCCCTAGAAACATATTGACAAGGGACACGAACTCCTAAGACTACAAGAGGCTCGTGAGTGAGCTACTGAGGAACAGCGTAATTAGTGAATACCTAGAGTACAACAAGGGAGAAAGCATGGAAAAAAATAGGAAAAGAATGGAGGGAAATTATGGAGAAAAATGGTTGCAACAAGAAGGAAACTAAGGCTTCACTTTGGTCAAAATATGGCATAACGAGGGTTCAACTAGGGCACAATAAGTTAACAACAATGCCACAAAACATATGTAACTTGGGCACAACTAGGGTGCATGGAGTATGCAACTGGCATGCAGATAAGGTACAACAAGGGGACATATAGGGCATAACCAGGGTGTAACTAAGGCACAATCAAGGTATTCTTAGGGAAAGTATAAGGTTTGAATAGAGCATGTGTAGGATGTAACAAGGGTGAAGATAAGGCACAACAAGGGCCTAAAAACGGTGTATCTATGGCATAAACAAGGATCAACAAGGGAACAAATGAAGCACAACTAGGACGGAAACAAGTTTGGCATAATAAGGATGCAACTAGGATAAGAAAAGCATGCAAATATGGAAGAAATAAGATTCAACAAAGTTGAAAACAAGGCTGATATAGGGTGGAAAAGGTCATACCAACAACGAGGGCACAATCAGGACAATGCCATAAAACAACCAGGGTGAAACGATTACGCAACTAGGGCATAACCAAAGTATAACTCAAGTGGAACCAGGTAATAACTAGGGTGCACCTAGGGAAAAAATAGGGAGCAACTATTGCTTAACTATGGGGGGGAACAAGGGCATAAGTAGAGTGCAACTATGGCAGAAGTATGGAATAACTAGGACACAAGGATGTTATAATAGAAAATATAAGAAGAAACTAGGGGTAAATTAAGGTGAAAATAAGGCCAAAATAGGCTCAAAATAGGACACAAATACGATGCAACTTGCACCTTACTGGGACACCAGTAAGGCACAAGTGAAGGGTAGCTATGATACCAACAGGGTGCAACTTGGACATAACTAAGGTGTTACAAAAGCTCAAGGAGAGGTAAGTAGGATGTAATTAGGTCATAGCAAAGGTGCGGCCAGGGTGTAGCTATGGCTGAACAAAATCATAATCAAAGCATAGTTATCACATAAGCATTACATGAATACAATGCAACTAGGGCACATGAAACTCGTAACTACCTCATAGCTAGGGCATGACTAGTGCATAACTTTGGAGCAACTACGGTGCAACTAGAGAACAATAGGGAACCTCAAGGTTGCAGCTAGGGTGTATTCCGGGCACAAGTGGAGCACCACAAGGGGGAAAATAGGGTACAAGTAGGGCATAAAAGATACATGAGTAAAGTGCAACTAAGAAATGTTTAGGGTGCAACAAGGCCATAGATAATGTGCAACAAGGTGCAGCTATTGCGCAGCTATGTAATGGATAGGACACTACGAGGTCTTAAGTAGGGAGCAACCAAAGCAAAAATGTGTCACAATTAGGGGCTAGCTAAGATGGTCCAACTTTGCTGCAAACAGGTTGCAACTATGGTACAAAGAAGGCAGAAGTAGGGTGCAATATGTCAGGTAAAGTAAGGGAATAACTATAGCACAACAACGGAGTAACAAGAGAGGAACTAGGGTGGACCTATGGCACACTTACGGTGTTGCATGGGCGTAGCTAGGATACAAAAGTTGACATTTTCGCATTCGCATCCCAAGAAGTAATGCCAAGAGGTGTATCAGAGCTGCATAACCATAACACACCTTCAATGTATTATGCTCTACATTCATGTGTTCCGCTCCATTTCTGAAATGGATGATTGATCATGAAAGATCAACCAATCTGAATCATCAAATGACTTTGGGCCTCAACAAGGATTTGCTTCCAAATCAGAGGACCGAATCCACCAAAAGGGTGTCAAGTGTTTGATCCACGATATCTGGTGGATTCCTCCTCTGACATCCTCAAATCAGCCGGATCAAAAACGTTGATTGTTACTAGGGGAGTTAGCCAAGTTTCTACTTGTGTCACTGTAGAAGGGTTTCAAACCCTGTCGAAGACCATGAAAAACTTTCATATTTTAAGATTACATACTTGGACAAACGAAGTATGTAATCTTAAGACCACTGAGATAATGTTGGATCCCCGTTTTGAAAAGAGCTCCAACCCCACAAGTAGAGTGCGCTATGATCACAACTAGGGTGCATGTAATGACAAACTAGGATGGAACTACATCACATGTAGGGAAGATCTATGGAAATGAGGGAAACAACTAAAACATAACTATGATACAACTAGGTCACAATTAGAACTCAAGTGGGGAATAATCGCGGCACAACTAGGGCATGTCAAGGGCAAAAAAAGGGCATAACTAGAGAGCAACTAGGGAGCAACTAGGAACAAGCCAGTCACAAATAGGATATCTAGAGCACAAATAGGGCATCTTCCAGGTGCAACTAGGGCACTACAAGGGAAAAGGTAGAAGGGGCATAACCAGGGGAAAACTAGTAGGAGATGTCAGGAGTTAAGCAAGGGCAAAAACAGTGTATGACCAGCCCGTGCTCTGTGCATGATTAAGGCGTCACTAGGATGCAACTAGGATTCAATTGGCTTGCAAACTAAGGAACAACTAAAGTGCAACAGTGATGTAAACCGGGTTTACATCATGTATAACACGTCAAGCCCAGGGCACAACTAGGACGTATAGAAGGTGCAAGTAGGGAAATACGGTGTCCAAAGTTTTGGTGAAACAAGGGCACAACTAAGGCATAACTAGAGTGAAAATAGTCACAATCAGGGTGTTCTTATGTCACAAATAGGGCAAAGTTATACGTCAACAACGGCTCAAGTACGGCATAGCTAGGAGGTAACAAGAGTACAAGTAAAGCGGAGCTCATGAACAATAAGGTACTGGTTGAGGAACTAAGCCTTTATACATGTGCAACTAGGGCATAGTTAGGGCACAACTTGGTCAAAAACGAGTTTTTAACTAGGGTGTATCTAAGATGCAACTAACAAGTATCTAGGATATGGCGATGCTACATGTTTCATACAACTATGGCCCACAAAGCAAGCAACTATAATGCAAGTAAGGCATTACTAAGGCTCAACAATGGTGCGACTACAAGGCACAAAGGATGCGACAAGCATCTAGGCACACTAAAGGGCAGCCTAAGCGTACATACGAAATCAACGGATCTACGCATCTTACTCATGGTCTATGGATGTTGCATCTATCCACAAATCCTGAACATTGAGGAGGGTCCGATTGGAGGAAGTATTGATCCTGCACCAGGTTCAAATAATGCATTCATTGCACTTGCCGCGAGAACCACCCCATGCATGGATTATATGCTTTTGTCTGGTGGTATGCTGCAAGTAAGCTAGTTGTAGCCAAAGGGTGCAAACGAAATCCGTGCTATCAGTGTAATTGACGCCTAGGACATGGCAAATCCAACCAGGCTTGAACTTGGCAACGCTTTCGGCAATCACATAAATTGTGCGTTTGGTACCCATGACAATATTTCACCCATGATATTATTTGTGTTGCAACAAGTGTGTATTCAACAATCGCGTTAATGGTTCCACCGACACTATCGCCAAAAGTACTAAAAGCAAGTGTGACAGGGATGCATTTGCCACACGTGTCCATGATATGATTGCTTGTTCCATGTCAATCATAGTTAGAGTGCAAACGACACTTATGAGTTTTTTTGTGATTGACCCTCAAATGGGGAATTCCACCATCTTGTCTGTTCATTCCAATGGGCACACACATTCTTGCTCTAACAAAATTCAAGAAAAAAAAGTTTCTTGGCATCCTTGGTGCAACCAGCACACACGTGGATACGCGATCATTATTTGCTCTAGCAATGTACCCCATTAGTATTTGCCTTATCAATGGACCCCATGAGCAATGCATTCGGTAGTAGCTTCAATAATGCACTCGCCATCTGCAACTGAACGAGTATGTAATTTTAAGTGTGGATTTCACATCGACAATTCTTTGGAGCCACTACTTGTGCTATTATCCATAGTGCAATTAGCACTAACATTGATGATGTGGCCGATGTCCATATAATCTTGCAATTGACACTTGTTTTGTGTATTCCGCGCGCTTTGCATTGTTGTGGCAAGTAGATCAATCATTGAATGGTCGCAACACATACGATTCTTTCATCATTTGTTTTGGTGAATCAAGAATTCATCTTCATGCACGTAATCATTAACGTTATGCAACTCGGTGTATGTTGTATTGGTCCTTTTACGTTAACAAGATTGTTTTGCTCATGTACAACTTGTGTTGAACCATGTTGTGGCCTTTCAACGGTAACCCCGTTGGATTTTCTCGCAAAAACCAAGCTTTGAGGTTAGGCACTATCAGAGATAAGTCCTCGTTTTGCAGTCCAAATGCTCGCTTCATCACATGGAACATTTTTTTTAAAGTGATACATTGTTGTGTGCTGGGAAAATGATCAATGTTCCTCCTTGTCAATTCGTAGATAAATGGGATTTTAGAATATTCTAGAAGCTTATGAAATCCCAGCAGAAGTAGAGTACAACAAGAGCCGAACCATGTTGTAACTAGGATGAAGCTAGGGTAAATCCAAGCTTAAACTAAGGCGTAATCATGATACACCAAGGGACGGCTGTAGCAGAAGTATGGAAGAGCTAGGCCGCACCTACAATTCACGTATGGTGTAATGAAGGAGCAAGAAGGTGGAAAACATGGTGCAACAGGAGTGCGCTTAGGGATGAACCATGGCAGAACAAGGGCACACCTAGTGCACACTTAGTTAGCAAACATGGCATAACTACAATGCAAATGTGGTGCGGCTAAGGTGTTTCTAGGAAGACACTTAGGCGCATATACAATGAAAATAGGGTGAAAATAGGCCGAAACAAGGCATAGATAAGGCATGAAAGGATAAAGTTATGGAGTACACAGGGCACATATAGGGAACAACTAGGACTCAAATACAGTCACACAATGGCATGAATAGGACATGGCGAGGGGTTGAATAAGTGGAAACTCGGTCTATACAAGGGCATGAGTAAGAGGCAACGTATGAGCAAGAGGGGGCACAAATATGGTGCAAATAGGATGCCATTAAGGCACATTAGCATACACACGAAGCAAAAACATGGAGCAACTGGGGAATGATTAAGGCACAGCTAAGGTACAAGAAGGATGCAACTAGGGTGCAAGAGTTTGTAGCATGGGCATAATCGAGGAAAAAAAGGGGCACGCCAAGGTGCTATGAGGGCATAAATAGGGAGACTAGGGTGGAAAGAAGGCATAACTAGGGTGCCACTAAGGTGCAGATATGACATATGTATTTCAAATTCAGGGATGAGCTGCAAACCAAACAAGGTGTAACTAGGCCACATCGGAGGCATGACGGGTGCACTATTTTGATGCAGCCAATATGTAATGATGGCACAATCAAGATGCGAATAGGTCGTAGGAAATTTAAATTGAGGTGAAAAAAAATTAGTAACAGGTCATAGAACGTGGGAAGCTAGGGTTCAAATAAGGTCAAACTTAGACGCAATTATGGCACAATCAGGGCACAAATCAGGTCCCACTAGGGAAAAGGTAGGTGAAAAATGGAGATATTTCTGTGAAAAAAAGGTAAAAAAATTCAGTTGTTAGGCCTTCAATAGTTAGGGCATAGCTAGGGCACAACTAAGATAAAATATGCGTTTAACTAGCATTCAAGTAATGAGTAATTAGGGTGAAAGTGGGCCGTGAATAGGGATTACCGAGGAATATCCTAAATAGTTAGGATTAGATCCAAGTATGTTTCATCTACCATCCAACCTTGTCCTTGCATTGTGTTATCGGGACCACGACACGAATGTCTGCGGTTTCTGGCCTTCCTACTTTTCTCCGTGAGGACCATGGGGGAAGGCAAAAAAGCAATACGAGGGATGTCAAATCATTCGATCCTGCGTCCAGTTGCGACTCGGGTTTGGCCGGGCAAGTTTTTGAACGGCCGAGTGGAAGCGGGAAGGACGGAGTTGCCTCACAAAAAGAACAAATATTATTTCTGCTGTTGCAGGCGCATCGCACTGCCACGGCCGCGAGTTGTGCACAGCGGTTGTGGCGCAGTGGAGCTTTCCACAGCCACTGCGGAGTGCTCTGGCTGGCAGTGTGGTGAGCCTGCTGTCCTCATTTTCGCCTTCCCCCACTGCCACCGGACAAGAATTCGCCTGGAGCTCGTTTCACTAGCCGAGCTCACGCCACGACCTGGAAGCAGCCTGGGCGACATAGCCAGCAGCTTCAACGACCGTCAGTGTGCCAATCGCGTGTCTATGCTGGTAACGCGCAGCAGATCCGCACACATCGTCTTTCCGACGTGAAGCACTAGCTCACCTCCTGGTTCCGCCATGCTGCCTGTGCTCTTCCAGAAGCGGCTCAAGCCCTTTCCTCCCCCTGCTCAGGGTGAAGCCGCTCCACTCGACCCAGTGTGTACTTCCGTGCCTTCCAGCACCCTCAGCCCCGGCAGCTGCAGCACGTGCCCTGTTTTTCTGACGCCTATCCGCGGCGAATGCGCCAGTGCTGTGAATGGCCGCTGCCACGACCGAGACGAGGGCTCTGATGCTGGCTCCATCGCTGCAGATGTATTTGTGGTAGAGCGGAGGGG
>SZWC01003429.1:25943-46984 GCA_023375785.1 Penium margaritaceum
GATCGGCGACTTCAGTAGCCGATCGGGCATGGCCATGCAATGGGCACGACGTGATTCTTTTTTTAACTTTTTGGATATGGCGTGGTTATTATTTAACTTGCGGATATGGCAGGCTTATGTTCACGCTTGCGCGGATATATGAGACATTTCGCCCTTTGCTAATCAACAGCATGTTGACGTTGCATGTATGAGGAGTCGACATGCTGACGTCACCTTTTTTCTTGCCCGAAAAACACAAACTCGTACATAGAGGGATTTTTGAATTTCGGAAGTGGTTTGCAAGGAGTATGCACGGGGGGCCCGGGACTCCCCATGCCTTGAAAGGAAACCTACTGGGCTCCGCTACCACGGGGCCCAGTGTTCCGCCGAACGGAGCCTAGATGGTGAACAAGTAAAAGTTGTGAGGCAAAACACGATTTAGAATTTGGGATACTTGAGCAATTTATAATTAGCGATAAGTGTATTTCAACGACAAGTATCAAAATGATCAAAAACATATATATACAAGTGTCAAGTTACGAATGAAGCACAGTTGGGGTCGTTGGGTCGAATGTCGAGCGACTCGTGAGGAGTCGCGTCTTGAGTGGTCGTATTCGAGAATGTCCTCCGAGAAGTCGGGGCTCTTTGATAATCAACAGTGAAGATGGGAGATGCATCTTCATAAATCCAGATTCATCGTGAAGCGTCAAGAAGTCAATCGAAAGGTCGTGACACGTCTGTCTGTAGGTTCGCCAGAGTGGTCGAAGCTGTCAGAAGGTTTGAAAATATCCAATGGGGGCGGGGCAGTTGGCCAGTTTGCCATTGGCCGTTGTAGTGAATATCGCGGTCCTCGCGACACAATGGGCTTTTTGCGTAAAAACATAAATGCCCACTCCAGAAGATTAGGGACTCGTGTACGTCTAGTACGTAACACTTTCCCCCTTTAGCCGTGACGTCCCGGCGCAGGTGCAGATGTGGCCCGGACACGGTGATAGTAGCCGTCAATGAGATGATCGATGTCTTGGAGGTTGTCGTAAGGTTCCGAGCTGCTATAAGTGATTTTGTAGCCGTGCCACTTGACAAGATATTATGACGTCTCGCCTCATCGACGTTGGCCCAAGATGTCCTTGATGATGTACTCCGGGTCTTCGTCCACCTGAAAAGGAAGCGGAGGAGGGACATCTCTGCTAGAGAAGTTCTCTCCGGGGTCTCAGTAGTGCTTGAGTCTGCTGACATGGAACACCTGATGAATTTGTATAGTGTCGGGGAGTTTGAGTCGCCCAACCACGGGGGTTTGCATGCGCTCGATCTCAAACGGTCCCAAACATCGGGGTTTAAGCTTCAAATAGTCAGATCCTCGGAGCTTGATGTTCGCCGAACTGAGGAGGAATTTGTCGCCGGCGGTGAAGATGTCTTCGCTGAGATGTCGATCAGCTTCTTGCTTCATCGCAACTTGTCTTCACGAGGGTTTGCCGTGTTTCCTCCCAGGCAGTGGTGAAGTCTCGGTGTTGCACGTCGACCGCGGGGATGTTGCTGTGGCTTTGTAGTCCAGCTGGTGTGGCGTGAAGTTTGGCATACACCGCTTCCAATGGGGTTTTACCTGTTGCGGTGGAAACTACTGATTTATATGCCATTTCGGCGGTCAGGAGTCTTTGTGCCCAACGTCCCATGAGGCTTGCATAGTGTTCGGAGCAGTTGTTCGAGCGTCTGATTTGTTTGCTCGGTTTGATCGTTAGTTTGAGGATGAAACGCCGTTGGAAGTTATTCTGTTGACGTAGTGAGTCATCGGTTCGCGCCAAAAGCGGCTGGTGAATCGACCGTCTCTATCGCTCGTGATGGCTCTCGGTACACCGTGTAGTCGTACGATGTTGTTTAGAAACAGCCGTGTTGTTCCCTCAGCGGTGACGGTGGTCGTTGTCGGGATGAAGTGGGACATTTTAGAAAATCTCTCGACGAGCACGAGGATGGCGTCATATCCCTCAGGTGTGATTGGTAATCCGGTGACGAAGTCCATGGAGATGTTTGTCCATGGTTCTGTCGAAAGAGGGAGCGACTGTAGAAGACCAGGTGGCCTTGTGCGACGAGATTTCCGTCACTGACAGGTGTTGCAGGTTTTGCAGAAGTTGGCCACGTCGGATTGCATTTTGTCCCACCAATAGTTTTTGCCAGCTTCTTAAGAGTCTTGTCCTATCCGAAGTGTCCACCTGGACTGGTATCGTGGTATTCTTCGAGCAGCATACGACCAAATTCTTCGTTTGGGGGAACGACCACCTGACAAGTGAAGCGACGTCGCCAGTAGGGTGCGTCGAACAAGAATTCAATTTTATCATATCCGCCATGCTGGTCCTAGCCTCATGCGATCAATTTCTCGCAATATGGGTCTCGCTGTAGTTCTAGGGTTACCACGTCGGCCATTTAATGTGGTCGATGGCTGAGCGCGTCTGCCGGATTGGTTTGCTTGGCCGGTACTCGATTTCGTAGTCGAACCCATACTCAAGGAACTCCATCCATCGGATTTGACGTCGGCTGAGATTCAGCTGTGTCTTAATATGTTTTAGTGCGTGGTGGTCGGTGCGCACGATGCATCGGCGACACTCCAGGTAGCATCGCCACGTCTTGAATGCGTGCACGACCGCCAACATCTCCTTTTCGTGGACTGCAAAGTTGAGTTCTGGTCCTCGCAGGTTTTGTGACATGTAGGCGACCGGTCGTTCTCCGTTTCCATGGTCTTGTAAGAGGATCGTGCCAATGGCTCAATCAGATGCATCCGTAGCCATGATGTAGTTGACTGTTACATCGGCTAATCGTAGGGCTAGCGTCAAGGTCATAGCATTCCGCAACGTAGTGAATGCTTCTATTTCGCTGTCTCCCAACCGCCACTCGTTTTCTTTTTGAGTGAGGTCGGAAAGAGGTGCTGACACTCGCGCGCTGTCTTTCACGAATCACCGATGGTAACTGTAGAATCTTAGAAAAACCTGAATTTCTTGAACATTGGTCGGTGTTGGCCAATCAGCGATTGTTGCGACGTTTTTCAGATCCATGGTAAATCGTCCGCCGTAGATGACGTGACCCAAAAAACTGATCGATCGATAACCGAAGTCACATTTTGAGAGTTTTCCAAAAATGTCCTCTTTGTGAAACTTCGAGAACATTTTGAAGATGTCCATTGTGCTCCTCCGGGTGCGGCTGTACACAAAGATGTTGTTGATATATAGCACGACAAAATCATTGAGGTACAGACAAAAAAAATTGTTCATTACCGCCATAAATGTTTCTGGGGCATTTGTGACTCCAAACGGCATCACCGTGAACTCGAAGTGCCCGTAACTCAGCTCGAGGGACAGGGTAGCGGTTCTTGATGGTAACACCGTTCAATGTCTAGTAATCTACACACATCTGCATCTCGCCAGTTTTCCTTTTCACGAATCTTACTGGTGTGGCGTATGGCGACGTGGATGGGCAGATGAACCCTTGACCAATCATCTCATCGAGCTGCCTTTTCAGCTCGGCCAGTTCGTGATCGCTCATGCGATAGCCCCCTTGGATGGTAGTTCTACTACATGGCTTCAGTTCGATTCCATGGTCGATGTCTTGCTGAGGAGGTAAATGTTTTGGGAGTTATTCGGGGAAGACGTTAGCAAACTCCTCGATGAGTGGTGCGAACTCTTCAGGTAACATCACGAGCTTCGGCAAGGCCGATGAGGCTGATGAGGCCGATGATGAGTCAGCTGCTGCCACTTCCGCTTCTCCCATTGGCTCGAGATGTATGAGCCACGCACGAGCCCCTCATTGTATATAGTGCTTGTTCACGTTGAGCGGTATCGGCTGTAACTGTTGTCGCTTTTCGACTTCAATAGCTTCCTCCGCTGCTTCTACCTCTAATGAAGCTGTTGTTTTGCATCTTCCATCTCCAAGTAGACTTTGTCGCAGTTCCAATCGACCCGCAGATTGTGGTAGTATAGGCAATCTCGTCTGAGGATGATTTTGTGATAGCTCATTGGACAAGACCTCCGGATCATTACATCACAAAGATCTCCCACTTGTACTCATAGTTGTTTTTGGAGTCTCCGTAACTGTAGTCTCCTATCGACGGTTTTCCCTTCAATCACCCTTGGTTTGGTCTGCAAACCCAGCTTGTGAACCATGTCGTTGCTTACGAAGCTGTGTAAAGCTCCTCCATCCAATTTTGCTAGTACTGTTTTGCAACTTCTACATCCTCAAGGCTGAACTTTGAGCAGTATCGCCGGTTGGTCATCCTCATACCCCTCGTCGAACTTTGCAGTCTCAGAAATCTGCTGCAGAGATGTGGGCCATTTAGATGGGCGATGGTTCGGCACAGATCGGTCCTCGCGAACAAGAGTAACTTCTTTTACTCCTGCCCCTTGCCGTTTCTCGACTCATTTTTCTGTGACTTCACCCCCTTTTTGGTGTGTTTCTTGCTCTGACAATTGCAAGCAATGTGCCTGAACTTTCCACAGTTGTAGCAGGTTTCCACGTCCCTCTTGTCAACAGCGTCCACTTCCATCAGAGTCGAGGAGCCCACAGACTAGTTTTTTTTCCATTTCACTACAATTGTGGTTAGGAGGTCACCAACCATAGGATTCCTGGATCCGAGCATTGTAGTCGGCATTGTCAATCCTTTCTGCTGTAGCAATCATCCGCGGCAAGTCATTTTGGATTCCAAAAGTAGTGATTGTGTGCCAGATATCTCGCTTGAGGTCGTTGTTGTAGTGATGATAGAGTTCATAGGAGGTGATGTCTGCTTCCGTAATAATCTCGTGGAATATCCGCGTATAGTCCGCCACGTTGGACTGGTGACGTAGACGCTGGAGTTTGTACCGTCTGTCAGACTTTTCGTTCATTTGTCCAAAGCGTGCGAGCATCGCACGCTGAAATTCATTCCAGGCGGTGGCGTTAGCGCATCTTGCCACTGTGGGTTGATCTGCTCCAAGGGTAGAACGCCTGTAGTCGATGATGTGAGAGGGGTGCTGTGAGCTGTTGATAATGCTCCACAGGTCTCCTTCTGACGTTGGATGGTCTTTAGATCGAACCACCAACTTAATGCTGTGCCACGCAAAAGCGCAGCCGCGAGGTCAATTCTGCTTTGAATGTCGGTGACCCTAGTAGAGGTGAAGTACATCTCCAAACTTGTCAACTACATACGAACCGTTGGTCCTTTTGAGTTTGTAGGATTGAACGGTTTTGGTGGAGCCGGACGCATTTTTTGTTCGCTTGAGAGTTGGGGATTTCTCTTTACGAGCACTGCTTCACGTGCTCTTGCATTACGAAGAGCCTCCATCGCGACATTGAGTTGTTGGAGCAAGTGGTTGTTGATTCCCTTCAGTGTGAAGATATTGTTTGCTAGTTCCTCATTGATCCGTACCTGTCGTCCAGTGACACCTGTCGTCCCTGCTTTCATCGTCGAGGTTGTTGGTAGGGAAGGCTGGTTTATCACCATCGATTCCGTGACTGCACTGGTCGCTGAGGCCGTAGGGTTTGTTCTAGCTATTGCAAAGACTGCTATGCCAGCGTTCGCTGTCGCTTCAGGGTTCACCTGCATCGGCACATTCTGCTTGTCCATTGCCAAAGTCGTCACCAAAGACCCGCTGCTGGTCGTCGGTTGCACTTGCTTGCCTCACGTCGTAGTCGCGAAGTCTGCAAAGTCTTGACGTGCAAGATGCACTGACCACTTGTGTGAGGTATTCCTCCGGATGAGTAAAGTAGTCAGATGCCTCTCCAGCATGCCTCTACCGTTGTGCTCTGATACCAAGTGTTACGTCAGAGGGATCGTAGATGGTGAACAGGTAGAATTTGCAAGGTAAAACACAACTTGTAATTTGGGATACGAACAAGTTCTAATTATCGGTAAGTGTACTTTGATGACAAGTATTAAAATGATCGAAAATGTACATGCAAATGTCGAGTTACGAGTGAAGCATTGTCGGGGTCGTTGGGTTGAATGTCGAGCGACGTGTGCGGAGTCACGTCGTGAGTGGTCGGATTCGAGAATGTTCGCCGATAAGTCGGGGGTCTTCGAGAATCGACGGTGAAGATACGAGATGCATCTATATAAATCCAGATTCGTCGTGAATATCAAGAAGTCGATCAAAAGGTTGTGACACTTATGTTCCTAGGTTCGAGAGAGTGGTCGCAACTGTCAGAAGGTTCGAGAATATCCACTGGGGACGGGGAAGTTGGCCAGTTTGCCCTCGTCCGTCGGAGTGAATATCGCGGTCCTCGCTACGCGATGGGCTGTTTGCGTAGTGACCTGTCACTATGCAAACAGCCCCTGGTGATAACAATGACAGGCCATGCGATGAATGGCACAGGACCATCGATTCCGATGTCCAACCAATTGACAGACCATTAGGCTTGGCAAGTCCCTTGCATCTACTACTTCCTCTTGGATCAACCCCTTGAACAATGGCAGGAGATGCCTGTTGGCAGGCACGGACTAATGACCACTTGTACCACTAATGACCACCTGGCTCTTGCATACTGAAAAATTGTCGGTATGCAAGAGACTGAATAACCACATGCTCCATCAACTCATGATCATGATGGAGGATCTACAATGTTTGCGTGCGTGGGAAGCAATGCTCATTACAATAAACAACTCTCGAGTGAACCCCAATTCTTGCAGGCAGTTCATGCGTTGTTTCACTCCTCAAATTCAAGAGGAACATCACATCTGATGTGAATAACAATATTAGAAGTTTAATTCACATTTTCCTGGGTCAATAACGGTAGAAAAAGGACCTGACATTATGGCCTTGTTTTTGCGTTTTGTGATATCAAGCTACTAGTATGATCTAACATATATCTAACACTAGTAGGAGACCGGTGTAGTCGGGTCCACGGATCACACGACCACTCTCATGTTGTTTACTAAAAAAAATTTACTTCTCAAGGGGATCAATTCAATGTGGGAAGACTCGTTGATCCCACTACCAGACAAGAACGACTTTGTACACGCTAGTATTGAATTATTCTGAAAAAAAAAAAGAAGTCAGACGCATGGCATAAAGTTCAAAGACTAATTTAGCATGCCAATATAACACTATGTACATAACATTTCTACAAAGTCACTATTGTCAATGAAATCACATCCAATGGAGTTTATTTCCAATACGCAAGTCGCCTCAAGAACAAAATACAACGAGCAATCATAACATTCAACATCATAGGAGACCTTCAACAATTAAACCTAATATTTCATCAAATCAACCACATAATGCATAGACGTAGGAACCCAATGACTTGCAATGCCAAACTCACCATTCTTACGTTGGCAGAGGATATTCACAATCGAAGAAGAAATCCATCCCAAATGGAGGTCAACACCACAAATCAACAGGACCAATAGCTCGGCTGGATATATGGAAAGATTAGGTATGTCTCGTATGACTCTTGGAACCACAAATAATAGGTCGGAAGGGAGTAAGTTGAGAGAAAAATCTGATGAGCCAGGTAACGGCAATGGTTAGGAGCACACGACAAAGCTCCTATCTGGTCGGAAAACTCTATGCCGACCAATCTCCTATGTGAAAGGATGACATTGTTGTAGACACGTGTTCTTAAGATGACAAAATTTGACAGGGAATGTTAAGAACGCCAGCCAGATATGTGTTACGAGTGTTATTGAGGTGTGGAAAAAACTTACAGGAGAGCGCTTGTGTTGCTAGAAGGGGGAGATTCTCATAGCTCTATCGGTAACGTGATGGTTCATAAGCTGGGTTTGAAGGCAAAACCAAGGTTCTTTGAAGGGAAACCCGTCAAAAAACAACTCTATCATTCATGAACCATCCCACATTCAAGTCACGCATCTAAAAGATGTAGAAATTTCAAGGACTTGCTGATACGATAATTGGGCAAACGTACCTCCTCTTTACAGGCACAATCTGTAAATAGAATAGACCAGCGGTGCAATGTATGCCGATATTAATGGGAGAAATTACCTCCCTTCAATTGAGTGACCTACAATACTGTGACAGTTATGTGAAGTAGAAGGGGATGAAACAACAATGGATTTGTGGCAACCACAACATGGTGACACGCAATAGTTGTCATGCTTGATGTGGCATGAACATATGTTCGATGACGATCTCAAGCATGAAATGTTTGCATGGAGCCTAGCAAAGAGGTTGAATACATGGTAGCTGGTGCAACAAACAGATTCGGCACTTTTGTCTCCAAAGCCAAAACCTTGGTGTTGAAGCACCAAAGGAGGTAAAATTGTAATTTGAGGGGGGATTTTAAAGGGGTCATGCCCAAGGAACTGGTCAAAGAATTACCAGCATGGCAAAGCGTCGGCCACCAAGCTGACATGTATTCTGCTCGTAGAATGACATCTAATGTGTATTCTCAAAGAGGTAATCACCCATTTATGTCATAACATATAGCCTAGTACCTTTTGTTTAAACGGATACCAAAAGAATGTAGATGTGTGTAGACTGCCAAGTGTTGAACAATATTACTACCAAGAACCAATGTCCTCTTCTGCAAGGAGACGAGCTTTGATACCAACTTCAATGAGCATGAGTTTTCATTGAAATTGACCTAGAATCAGTTGCCATCAGACTCGGATACCTAGGAAGGACATAGAGACAGTGTTGTATACCCGCTATGGGAACTTTGTTCATGATCAAGTCATTCAGACCCACAACCCCTCCCATGAATTTTGATGCCTACAATAAGTACAATTTTTCACTATACCTCCATATTCCTCAAAATCATATCGCATACAACTAAATATGGGAGGAGCACAATGGGACTCCTCGAGGTTTTCAATTACGAATCTCGAATCTATTTAATACGTTTTGAGCCACGTAATTGGTGGGAAATGGATCATGATGGACCCAGAAAATGTGACAACGGTCCCAAACAACATCCACCAACATCTAAGACATATCGGTATGATTTTGGGACTGTAAAAACAACAAGTATAGTTGGGGCATCATACATGATCATACCAGAGTATTTGTATCTCTCCCTTGTCTCACTTGTTATACGAACCAGTATTTGGGACGAAAACCGTGTTGCTAACAAAGTTATCCTTAAATTTGGCCTATGCAGAGCTGCGCATGGCTCAGCGACCTCGGGTTGCCCTATATGTGTCATAATGTAAACATAGTCCTTTACATTGACACTTTAATAAAAATTAAGGTTTCTCCCACATTTCCACATGTGTTTCTATGTTCTTCAAAGACAATGCTACACGTCAGAAGTTGTGCACCGACCTCTTAGTACTTTCCATTTCCGATTGGTGCTTGCACCCTCTGGCTAAGGGTATCACACCATGCGTAATTTACAATGATATGCATAATTTGATGTTCAATAACAGCTTGATAATTGCATTCATGTAACACAAAAAAATTCCTTGCAACGGCGATAGAACTTTGGTTATCACAACACAAAAAAATGCTCATCATGTAATGATGAAGCTCATGGAAAAATTGCTACAACTATGAAACCTGAACATGTTCCATTCATAGTGCTCCATGCTATTCCTCTTATGCAACCCTGTATTTTACAATGCCAAGTCACAGTAATTCCAGTCAAAAGGAACACGAATGCAATTTGAGTCCTCATGTCATGGCTCAAGGCCCTTTTCTCCTTACATTGTCATCGAGAAATACTGAGCATTGAGAATAGAAGTAAAGCACGATGTACAAAGTGGAGATCACATATTGTACCACTCATGAGGTTGCATGTGGCAATCTCACATGTGGAGACAGTGAAAACTGTGCAAGGAGGTTGATGACAAATACAACATGGGAACAAAGAGAATGTTAGGTTCAGGTACATGATCACGTCCATTGTCTTCCCTAAATGTACCAAATGTTGAATTTGAGGAGCCCTAGTCTTTCTAGAGTGATGAAAGTAGAGGTTGTGGGGAAACGTTCCAAGAGATTGGCAAAACCATCTCCTATGCATGTTGCTTGGGATTCATGAGAAATGTCAGATGCCTATGTTCACACACAATCTCCATTCATAAGAAGACTGCAACTTTCCTGAGGACCTTAATCTCGCGGAAAACCTTGAGGATTTCTTTAACCTCCTTTGTGGCCTCCATGGACAACAACAGATGAGGAGGGCAACAAAATAAATCAGGGTGCTGGCCAAGGAGTTGAGTTCCTGGTCTAGAAAACATGAAAATATGGACTCACTTTCGACATTTTTTCCATGACATTGTCCCAGAAATATCTTTGTTGCAAGTTTGTGGTGAATGCTTGAAACCCTACAAGGCCTTAGTGTCATCTTCCTCAAAGTGAAGAGGAAGGATCATGTCAATCCCCTCATCCAATGCACAATAGAGGAACACATTGCTCATGTATTTCACATGCAACTTTTAGTCGTGTTGCGCCATGACACCCAAGAAGGTTACGATCCTAGTCATTTGCCCAAAAGGGATAGCGGTGTCAATTTAATCGACACTCCTGACATGGGAGAAGCCCGTGGCCCTTGAGAAAACTTTATAGTATTTTTAGTAAGCAATCAAATTTGTTTTTTTTTTTTTGCAAAATACCCATTTTTACTAGATGGCCTTCTGGCTTGTTCGGACATTGAAAAGCTATTAGGCGCCACCGTCTTTGATAGCATCAAGCTCGACCTCACATGATGCATTTAAGACTCTCGTATCCTTGGCCAAGATTGCCTCCTTTACGTGCATTGTTTAAGAAAAAGAGTGGAAGAGCTATGGGTTACAAAGAAACATGGATTCAGTGTGGGCTGGAAGCAGACAAATGTTGAAGTGCATGCAATAAAAATGTCATGGACGACCAACTCAGGCCGGACAAGATACCTTGAATGCACATTGGAGGTGCAATCCTAGACACTCAACCCAATGGCTGCCGTGTCAGAAACAATACTCTGGATGCTGCGAGTTGGTGTTGTGATGGTAAACCCCTGTACCTCAGAGGGTAACGGTGGATGTGGCCAACAAGATCTTAACTGCTTTAGGCCCTCGCTCTATGCATGGGGACCAGGTGGGGAGACTAGCATTGATGAAGGGTACGACATGGACACAAACTAAGAAATAGTTGACATGGGTGGGGGGGCGAGCGCATGCTCAAGCGTAAGAGTAGAAGCATGCATGAGCTCAAACACAAGAAAAGCATGCACCGGCTTAGATGTGGGTGTACGGGCACAAGCAAGAAGGGACAAAGACGGTGGGTAAAAAATAGGCAAAGACACATTGAGTAAACACATAGAATAGATGTTTAGAATAGTGAGTTTCACTAATGGCCAAGATCATTTTGGCGAACTGCGCCGACCTTCGATGTTGCATTCTAAAATTGCTATAAAATTCCAACCACCTCAAAAAATAGTGGGCAGAACTATTACAAACTGTATAAAATTTAAATACAATGAGTCTTCTAAAGAGGCACCTAGATTGTATCAAAATCCTCATACCTCTCTTTGGTTTTTTTATTTACATAATAACAAAACCACGTCACACACTCTGATCATAAAATATCCCAAGTTAGCCTCATTCATTGTCCGTTTCTAACATACATGCACTTGACACATTGCATCACACATACTACTCAATAAGAATCAACCATGTGTCTTTAATTCCCAAACCATCTATGTCTCCAAACATCTACGTGTTCACAATCATTATTTTCCCTAGTGTTATGATTGATAATAGCATGAATCAAGTCTACTACGAGATTCATCTCCTAGAAAACAACAGTACACAAGTGTTTGAAGCATATCTTTCATGTAGAAGTTTGCATGCCTCACAAAGATGATAAGGAAACGAGTTGGCACACCACTTGACGGGTAGTGGTATGTCGGTACAGAATTCATAAAGTGGAGGAACAACAGTAAGAGATTCATGATGCTGTCAACCAAACAAGTATGAAGTGGTAGTAGGCTATAAAATTAATTGTGAGGTGCAAGTGACTCCAACAAAAAATCAAATGATGGATCCATTAGGCTCACCAAATTCCTCGTATCTACCACCATGTACAGACAGCTCTTGTAGCAATGAGGGGGTAAATAAACCAAAAGGCACACATGAACAAATATTTTAACCACAAACTATTGCCACGGGCAACCACAACGGTCAACGGGTCCAAACTCTCAACAAGTGCATGGACAAGCTGGAAAGGTTGCACCACAGGAAAGTAATTATTGTTGAGATAATTACTTAACTGTAGAGGTAATGCTAACATTGGCCAGTCATTCCCAAACCTTTTGATTTTCTTTTATTTAAATGCGAGTTCAGTTGACAATATTAGAGGTGGAAGTCACACATTCGGGAATAACATAAAAGTAAAATGGACATCACAGCCTCACCTTTTTCTAGCATATCACTATAAACATGGTACACAATTTGTACAAAAGATCATTTCAATGTGGCAAGATTCATGCACTCCAATGTATTGGAGTCAATTTGTGGTCTCTATTCTTACATAAATTACAGTTTTGAATTATGGGTCTAGCACACGTTACAAGGTATAGAAACTAGTTTTGTAGTTCTTTTTTCATAGCAAAACGGGGTCGATTCCCTTTTACCCATCGTTCAAAAACGTTCTGCACATGTTATTCACCTTTGGGGAACAGCAAACCGGATTAGCCACTTGTTGTCCGATGGTCTAAGCTTTCCCCGTGTTTTTCTCCTTCCCAAAAGAATGAAAGAACCTGCGCCCGGTACCCACGTTCAACTATATGACTCCGATACCCACTTTTATTTTTGGTAGCTCCTTCACGTAAACATTGTGAAAATTTTGAAACAGGCCCCCAGTTGCTACCACCCACTCCTTGCTTCTTTCTCTCTCCCATCCACATCTCTTTCTCATGTAATATCTCACTTTCTCCCCTTGTCCTTGCTCACAATCAATGATGAGGGATGGATACGAGGGCGAGGGCTCGAGGCCATCAGCCTTGCCCTTGTGACGTCGCAAATTCGTGGCTTCATAATCACTGGCCATCGGCCAGTGAACTGTTTGCCGTCGGCCAGAGAGCTCCTCGGCGGGCAGCTGCTGGCTGTTGGAGAGTTGCTGGCCGTCGGCGAGCTGCTGGCCGTCAACGAGCCCTCGTGGCAAGGGGTGGCTTTTGGCCTGTCTTTTGCTTTCGCGGGCGAGAGCCCCCCCCATCCTTCTCCACCATCCCACTTGCTCCCCCTCCCACCCCCTCCACTTATGCTCTCTATCCGTCGCGTGACCGATTCTGCCAGTGTCCATTTGGTGGTAGAAATACCGAGTGCCCAATCATACTCCAATGCATTTGTCTGTGGCCTAAAATGAAAATGAAATGTCGTCATTGTATAAACATGACATCAGACATTCTTTGAAAAAAGTACCCCAGCCACAATCATCAACAAAAGTCGACCATATGGAAATAAATTGAAGAGGTTCCCGTGAATGCATACGGAATGACGCCTCTACGCGTCGAGAAACAAAAACAGAAGCAAATCTATTAAATTGTAAAAAAGATATATGTTTGACCCAATTAAGGAGGAACACGACTAGAATACTGGGTTTCTTTGTGTCTTTTATAAAAATGGGTGCAGCGTTCACGTTTAGTCGCTGTTCACACAAAAAGTGGGTATTTGGACAGGCCCAGGCTCAAATGGTGGGTAAGCGGAATTATTGCGTACCAAAATACGCACGATGGCATCGAAAAATTATCATGTTCAATAAAATAATCCTTGCTCAATCATCTGTTGACTTCAACAATGACCTCAAGTGTAATTTACAGTGATTCATCACTTAATTATTTCCATAAGGACCTTCTCCAAAAAATAGCTGATTGCATTGATAACGTAACTTCAATATTGGATACATGAATCCAATGGCCAGTGACATCATAAGTATGATTCATTCATCGACATAGGATATTCTCTACAACGAAGGCATCCACTCTTTTGTAGATTGATGCCATCAACTGATAGGACCAACAGCTTTGGTTGGCATACTAGAATATTTACAATACACCGCGTGGATATTAAAACATAAGTAATATGCATAAAAGGGAGAAGTTACAACAATAGTATGAGTAATTAAACTTTCATGGAAAAGAATACAAGAGAACTCTCCTGTTTGGTAAAAAATATGTATGCTAACCAATTACCCATCTAAATACTTCGCACTGCCATAGATGAGGAATCTTGAGATCGCAACATTTGGTGAGGGATATTAAGACGACCATGTGAGGATGTCATTGGGATGCACTCAAGGGGTTGCAAAATTCATAAAATGGTATTAGCCTTGTTGGATGGGGAGGCTCACTATGTTCTACCATGAACAAGTTGATTAAGAAGTTTCATTCTAGGACTAAATATGGGGTGTTTAAGGGGAAATAACTTGAAAAATGTCGGCGTTGTAAATCACTTATGGGCATTGGAAAACTTCGTGATATAACTATCCAAAGAGCATTTCCAACGAGCGATTCTCAAAATAATCCTTGAGAAATCTTTCCTCCATTGGCATGAACTACAAGTAGACTTGACCTGTGGCAAAGTCAATGTCATCATTAATGGCAAAGGGGATTTTTTTCCCTATGTGTGAGCAGCCCACGGTGTAGTGGTGGTCAGTGGAAGCAGCACAGGAGGAAATATCAGAGGAAGTTGTAGCAACACCAACAAAATGATGCACGATATGAATGTCTTTTGACATGGCGAAGAGGTACATGTCAAGAGGAGCTCACGCATGGCTAGCCCACATGGAACCTAGTAAAGCATAGAACATCACAATAGCCAATGCGACAAACTCAACAATGGCATGGATCTTCAAAACCACAAAATCACATCTGTACTAGAGGAGTCTACACCAGGAGTAACAGAGTCTGGAGGGAGTTTTTCAAATTATCTTGTCAAGGGTTGCCGTGTAACATAATGTTGAATGTCAAATTGACTCGGAGTTGACAAGAGGTTCAACAGACCTATTCAATGAGCGAGTATGAGCGAGATAGGTTGAAAAAAATTGGGTGGATGAGATGCTCAGGCATGGTTTCATGTGCCCTTCTACTGCACCATGTAGAGTCACGATGGTTTCCGTCAAATAAAAGAATTTATGGAATGCGAATGTGCATTGAATTTTGAGGGTTGGATGAAACCATCATTTATAGCTTGTTCCATGTTCTAGGACTAGACAATCATTTTTACAAAAACTGGGAGCGAGGTTTGTCACCAGAAGTGATGTATGGACTGTTTATGAATGGATTTGCACATGGGTTAAATAGCTTAAATACCCATAAAATGTAAAGTGTGACTCTCATCCGCCCGTCATTCGAAAAGCAGCGATCCGCACGTGGTTTGAAATAAAGGCAACCATCCGCCTACCATGCACTACAAAAGCAACCATCCTCCCAGCCTCCGTAGAAAAATAAAACTGCCGCCCACCCTTTCTTCATCCGGGGTCACAGCATGTGTTTTGGACCTGACATGGAGAAAAGTGCAATGGTGCATCCATATGGGACTTAATGAACGACAAAAATCATGTCATGCATCAATGCTACATGGCATGTGGCGGGAACATGACATTTTGTAGCGTTTCCGGGCTCCTAAGGTATTTCCTTTATAACGTTGGCATGTGCATTATTTTATGTACGGCATTGTCATATGCGTTTAGTTTTGGGAGACTTTGTCATGTGCGTTGTTTTCTATGCGGCATTGTCATATGATTAATTGTGTGTACAACATTGGTATATGAACCCTAAAGTTCTCAAAACAGGGTTTATGTGACTTGAACCCTTTGCATAAATGAAAAGAAGATAAATTTATGCTCTTATTAGGGTAACCACGCTTCATGGTCATGATCTTTGAAACCACATATGCCACAAAAATATTTGTGGTGGAAACACATAACATATATTTGCCACTCATTCCATTCATACTCTACCTCGGTGGCACTGTGATGCACAGGTGCACGCAAGAGGACTGTAATGGGCATATTCAACAAGTCTAAAGAGTTGCACAATGAGTGAAATTCCACGAGAAAATAAAAAAGTGTGACTTTGGTTTCCTTATAGAGAGGATTTTTTGCCACGGGTATCAGTCACAGATGGATTGCGATGGAATCAAAAGGAGGGGATGACAACCTTGTTGTTTGAGGTCGACTAATGTCTCAAACATTCATGTGATTTATGGTTTATACGTACAATATGATGATTACCAAGACTTGAAATTTTGCATGTAACAATTAAGATTTCTCCTCCTTCCCACGAGTCCCTCGAGTCCCAAGAGAACTCAAAGGACTTCAGGGATCTCGTGGCGTATATACAATTCCCCTTGAGCTAAACACCATGTAGCATGGAAATTTTATGACACCAGTCACGACACCAGAATGGTTTTTAAAAGCAACGGGCATATTAATCGACAAAAAACAAAACGTGGCACATTCATATTGTAAGACTAGGTAGTTATTTGTGTTAAGAAAAGGAATGCACTTCATATTTTTTGCTTTTTGACATCACATGGCATATTTGTAAGAATTATACCCGACCTATGAGAAAACTCGGACTGCCTTACTCCATAGTGACGGAGGGAGACCGTACGCGATGTTAGAAGCCACTTGTTAATCAGAAAATAGGTAAGATAATTAGAAGGCATACATCCTTAGTTTTTGTACCATAGACAAAGGCCCCACTCGTACCAGATAAATTGAACTAATTGCGGGAAGTCCTGGTGAGTTGAGTTCATTGACATGCCTAATTCGTTCGTTGAAATCCAAAATGAACGTTTTCAATTCTCTTTACAACGTCCACATTTATATGCCCAAGTCTGTCCAAAGTTGTTGTAAGGGAACTTGTTTGTAAATAACACGCATGTTTTGAATATTGGTTTTTCCTACTCGTGAGAATAGAGTGATTAGATGTAATTGATGATGTGGCTTGCTGTGATTCTCTCATAACCCGTGTCATGAAAAACAAAACAAATTTGTGGCAACTCAGTTGCCACTTTTTTGTGACAACTACGCCACCAAGGGGAGTTGTTATGAGTTGCTATGCTACTGGTTCTTTTGCAATATTACAGAAACTAGTTAACAATGCCACAGAGTTAATGCCTTCATTGTGGGATTCCAATTGAAGCAATGGGTCAACGCTGTCAGTCTCATGTCATAAACAATTATGATTTTTTGGTATAATACCTTTCCCTTGAAGCTAGTTGTTACATGCTTTGATATGACACTAGAAACCCAACCACGGCCTTTGATTCATCATGTCTTGAAGGGAGGAAGCACAGAACACAGGGGGGGAGTGGCTATGGGTCTGTGTGAGATTGTCCATGTCCTAACCACCACAATTGCCATTGACGTTGGCGATGGTCTAGACTCCCTAGGCTATGGCTCGGTAGAGAAGGAAAGCAAAAGGTGCCACTGTGGGACTCACCACATACTTTTCAATGGACTATGCCGTAGATGTGAGACCTCCAAGTTCAACTAAATACCTCCAATTTTTGCTCGCAACTGCTATCTACTGTACGATCCGGCATGGACCATTGACCAACAATAACTGAACTGACCGCACGTGAAACTAGTCATGCCAGTCGTGCAGTTCATAACCATTGAATCATGGTTAATGCAACGTAGAAGGGTGTGAGCGTTGATTACCGGTCACTTTGATGATGGTCGTGTATAGAATGAACAACCAGGTTTTAGCGCACAACACAAAACATTTACCAACTCTCATAATGCAAAAGTATATGCCTCACCTCTGTCTTGAAACGAACGAAGTTGACGAAGTTTTGGAGGCTATTGTCAAGCACATTGTGCCAAACAATAGCATCTAGAATGGCTTGATGAATATTGAGTGCATATTCACTGTTTATATGATTAACACCCGTATTGCATCGGAAAATTAGGAAAAATAAGAACTACAACATTTAAAGAAAGGATAACATTGAATACATGAAGGGTGCATAACAAATAAGTAGACAAATGTTGTGGGTATGTTTAGTGGCCGATGCATGCACACTTGTACCGCCCCTTTTCCCCTCTACGTTCTCTCCCATGGTCCACTCGACGAGGCCACTTTCGGGTGACTACATCTCACCGTCCTTGTCAGATTCTCTTGCATATGAGCCATTACCATTGCTTGCATTATCACTGCCCAGAACCATCTTAGAGTTGGAAGTGTTGTCTACACCTTGGACACTACGCATGGTTTCCATGCGTACCTCACCTTTTGTGAAAAGATACGTCAAGCAATCAACCGCATTGACTGCGATAACACATGTTTTAAGTGAACATGAATGTAAGGATCATCTTGGACAATGACAACTGCTTGGTCGAACGTAGAATGCGGACCACGGAACTGCGCCACTTGGCAACCATATGCGCCTGCAAACTTAGCAATCCCTTTAACCCTCTCAAGTTGTTTGTCCATCATGGCAGGAAGATCATTGATTTCATTGCCATTACTTGTGGTTGGCACCGCATTAACATCCTCATTGTCCTTGGAAATCGTTGGTATAGCAACCACGCTCTCGCTCATAGCCTTGAAGTTACGGAATAATTTTCTTATAAGATGATTTCAAGGCATCCACCTACCCTTGAGGTAGTTGATTACAAGATGGTGTAAGTTACATAGCTGGCGCCTTCGGTTCGCCTCCAACTCAACCTGCATGGTCAACCTATTTAATGGCTTTCTTTTTAGGCCCGTAACCCAAGAAACAAATTTTCAAATGCACACGAGATTGTCCATGCGGTTGCCAACCCGAGTTGTTTTCAAGGCGGTGTGGATGCCAAGGGCCATGCAAACTAGAGAAATGGCTGCATGCAGCTTGTTCATCTATCCATGTACCGGGCAAAAGTCGGCGATGTAATCCATGGCCAACAGGAGTGCCACATCGAGTTTGAGCATACAGAAGTGAATTGGCAATTTCTCGCCCCGGCTTCATCATCGGTGCTTGTGGCCCTCGCACGAGCATCATCTAGGGCCGTTGTAGAAGCGTCCATGGTGTTGGCAGATTCAACAAGTGGAATGTCCTCTGAGCATTATGCGACGGTCTCACCAGTTGAAAGGCTGTCAGCATCGTTGGTGATAGATGCACCGAGTGACAAGGAGACCGCGGGTGGTGGCAACAACGTAAGAGCTCTAGACTCCGCGAGAAGCAGGTCAACCTCGTCCTTAACATTAACGAGGGGAGGTGGTGGTCTAAACGTCACACGTACTGCATTACGCAACAACATGAATTTAGGCAGCGGAGTGTCAAAGAATGCATGGCACAACTCAACTATAAATGGTGGAATAGGAAAAGGGGTATTCCACGGGTTGTACGTGGCAGGTTCCCATTATGGATTTCGATTGTACGAACTCCCGTCCACACTTGAATCCGTGGACGACCATGGTAGAGGAAGATTTAACTCGGTTGACACCACGGTTCCCAATGAGACCACTAATGGTAGCCCTCATGAGCTGGCAAAATTGGCCCCTGTTATGGGCGGAAGGAGTAGCGGGGGCGGAGAGGGACGACAATGTTGTTTGTTGTGGGAGTCTGCATAGCTCCGGGATGCCATATGGAGAGTCCAATAGAGCTTCGGTGTAGGACAATGTGGGATCCATGGTGGTGATTGGGGTGCATGTTTGTGGCTCAGGGACAAATTACAGACAACGGGCTCAAAGCGTAGTGGAGGCAATAGAGGGACTGGGGATAAAGTAGCGGCCCGAGCTAGCCCTCACCGCGCTCGAGTTGCGATGGACAGGCTGTTCATTCGAAGGTTTCAAGTATTGAATGTCTAAATCTGAATAGAATTTTGAAATTTTCGATCGCCATCATTTGCACGTTTGTTCTGTTAATTCTTGCTTTCGACATACGATTTCCTTCGCTGCCGCAGGTGTAGCGAGTCTCGCTCCACGTGGCTCGGACGTGGTCCCTTGGGTTGTGGGCAGGAAAACGGGATGACTTGAGGGTTGGAGACCCTCAAGTACAACGATTTGGCCCAGTCGGCCAAGCTATCCCCCAATACCGTTGCACTGGTATCAGAGTGCCAGGGTTCGAATCCCTCGTGTTGATGTCGAGGACGACTCATTCCTAGGTGGGAGGGATGTAGCGAGTCTCGCTCCACGTGGCTCGGACATGGTCCCTTGGGCTGTGGACGGGAAAATGGAATGACTTGAGGGTTGGAGACCCTCAAGTACCGCTGTTTTGGCCGTCAGCCAAGCTTTCCGCCAGTACTGTAGCAGTAGGTCTGTGGCAAATCCTTTTGCAACAATGCAGCAGCGATGGCATGCCGCAGAACTGGATCCGAAGCCAAGGACCAATCACTAACTCATGCGCTTTTTGTGGAGCGGATATGACGTCGACGGCACATTCACGGCGTAGCCATTTCAGAGTGCGGGAGCCAAATCAGCTCGCGAACGGTTCGCAAGGCCACATCAGCTCGCAAGACCCCCCTTTTCGCCCGCGCCTTCTCTGCCGTGCCGCAGACCGGCGCGACTGGACCACCGCTGTTAAGTGCATCGATCCGTCCTCGTGCGATGTGCCAGCTCTCCAGTGCCACAGGAGTAGACGACTTCTAAGACGCAGAAACGTCGCCTTCACTGCCTGCGCTGGATATTATGTTGAAGAGAACAGAGCAAAGTACTACTACGTTGGCTGACGACGAAGTCACAGACGAATTGACTGACAGATTCAGAGACGAATTCGCTGCCAAATCGATGCTAACGAGTCGTTGATGCGTCGGCAACGATCCATCCATCTGTTCTTCGGTAATTCTGAGCTCGTCCATCCATCGTTTTCATCCAGGGGCAAGGCAAGAGTGAAGTTCAACGATGGATCTGGGCGGGGTGTCCGGCATGTTGGCGCCGGACGTGGGGGGCGGCGGTGGCGTGATGCGCAGCACGAGCCTGTTCCTGCACAGCCTGTCCGCCACCGCCATGCGAATGAACACGTACGAGTTCGTCAGCCACATGAGCAGGTGAGGCGGCACTGTCACGAATTAGAGCCCTCCCTCCCCCCCTCTCGCTTCCCTCCCTTTCTCCCTCTCTCCCTCTTTTCCTCCCTCCCTCCCTCCCTCTCTCTTTTCCTCCCTCCTTTCTCCCTTCCCCCCATCGCTCTATCTCTCCCTCCGTCCCTCCCTCCCTCCGTCCCTCTCTCTCTCTCTCTCTCT
>SZWC01003429.1:102644-129260 GCA_023375785.1 Penium margaritaceum
ACAACAACATCAGTTGCACCAGTTGTATAAGTTGCACCGACATCATCTCCTCCATCCACAGCACGTGCATCATAAGGGAAGGAGGGAGGGAGGGAGGGAGGGAGGGATGGAGGGAGGGAGGGAGGGAGGAAGGGAGGGAGGGAGGGAGGTAGGTAGGGAGGGACATGAGAAGACGCACAGTTTCTAGGAAGAGTTAACTGCAACAAGGAACAAGAAACGAGAGAGTGAGTCACGGCCTAGTGTTCCACGCGGGGAGCGAGCAAGTTTGCAGTGAGCATGCTTTCGCTCGCTCCCTTCCGGACTGGTGGTTTTAACCACCACACCTTGATGGGAATATGTCATCTCCCACCCCGCACAAGTCAGCATAAACTAGTCTTGGTCGATGACCCGGCTACATCCATGCTGAGTATGCACATGACAAACAATGTGTGTGCTTGAGAAGTGAGATAATGCAGGCACGGTAAGTTTTCCATTCTCTCGGGTGAAGGAGATGGCCCGGCGGTAGCATACGCCGACACAAGGGCTCAGCATCGAGCATTGTCTCTCTTCTGGTCAGTAACCTGCAAAGGTGCGGTGGGTGTGCACCAAGGCCAGAGGTCACCGTACTACACTGTGACAGAAACAAACACTCCTCCATGACCCACAGCCAAATTGCACACAAACTGTCACAATCACAGCATCGACGCAACGAGCAGTGAAACACAACTATACACAGGCACATGACACATCAACTCAGCCTGGAGCATCACAATCACACAACAGCCCAACAGCGTGAATGGCTGCCTTGAAGTTGTTCCTACTGATTGCCTTTTTGAGGAAGTCAGCTCGCTGCTGCTTTGTGTCAACCCACACGACCTGGACATCGCCTGCAGCCACACGGTCACACAAAAAGTGGTGTTCAACATTGATATGCTTGGTGTGAATATGATGCAGGCAATCGTGCTCAACAATTGCCTTCGTGCTCTGATTTTCATACCGCAGAGTGATGCAACGGATGGGGACATGCAACTGTTGTAACAGAGGACAGAGCCAGACACTCTCACACGTGCCTGCGCCAAAAGCAACATACTCAGCCTCACTGTAGCTGTGTGCAACACAGCCTTGCGTGCCACTCTTCCATGATATCATTGTTCCTTGGACGAGGAAGATGTATTCCGTTTGACAGCAAGCATCCACATTGTGTGCCCAGTCACTATCAATGTATCCATCGACAACCACTGACGGTTGTGCAGGGTAATAGAGATCAACGTGAGCTGTGGAGAGCACATACCTTACGACACACAATGCTGCCTCCATGTGTCACAATCTGGGGCAAAGTGAGAACTGTGCAAGAAATTTCACAGCAAAGGCAACATGTGCTCGCGTGGTGGTGGCCAGGTACATCACAGATCCAATAACATGCACGGAATTGTTCACATCAACTAGCTTTGACACATCCAGTGTCTTCAACAACCGATGTCCAGCGGGCGTCAGTGGTGTTGAAGGAGTGGGTGCAGACTCAAGAAGGGAGGCGAAGTGCTCCCGCAGGCTCCTGACATATGCAGCCTGGTGAACATGAAGAACACAACGAGCTCGGTCATGCTCAAGCTCCATGCCAAGAAAGACACGAGCAAGACCCAAGTCTTTCATCTTGTACGTCGACTGCAGCAGGGAATTCACTGGCGCTACTGCCTCTCGGCTTGGAGACGCGATCTACAGGTCATCGACCTAGACAAGGATGACAGCAAATGGTGCCGACATTTGGGTGACAAAGAGTGAGGGGTCGACTGTGCTCCGTCAGTATCCTTCCTTTTCCAGGGTTGAGGTGATTTCCTGATGCCAAAAGCTCGGAGATTGCTTAAGGCCGTAGAGGGCCTTACACTTTCTCCAGACTATGTCAGTGCCGTCTGTGAACCCTGAGGGCTGGACCATGTAGATTTCCTCATCCAACTTTCCGTGCAGGAAGGCATTGTCGACGTCCATCTGCTTGAGTTCCCAGGCATGGTGTGCAATGAGACTGAGGAGAGCTCGGGCAGTGGTGTAGCGTCCGACGGGGGAAAATGTCTTGTTGAAGTCAACACCAGGGACTTGGGAAAATCCCTTAGCCATAAGACGTACCTTGTGTTTTTCAAGCTCGCCCGTGGGCTCGTACTTCTGCCGGAACACCCATCGGGCGTCAATGGCCTTGCGGCCGGGCGGTAGATCGACCAGCTCGTACACGAGCTGATCTCCAACGCTCAGAGATCCCATTTTACTAGGGTGTATAGGGAGCGGATGTCTCCAAAGACACCCCCTTGGACTCAAGAAACTGGACGGTGGGACCGAGGAATTCACTGCCCCGGTCACTCCAAAAGACACGCAGGGATAGTTGACACGACCGTTCAGCTTGCGACAGCCACGACTCAAGGACTGGACATACACCACTCTTCTGAAGGAGAGTGAATATCCAGCGATAACGAGAGAATTCATTGGTCAAACATAGAACATACCGTCCAACACCCCCAAGAAAATCATGGGCAAGGGGACCCATGACATCAGCATGGACAAGATCAAGGGGTGGGACGACTGGGAGTCAGAAGAAGCAAAGGGAGAGCGATGCATCTTGCCCTGGGTGCATTCAAGGAATTCAGAGGGACAAGGCGACAGAAAGGTGGATAGGGACAAGCAAGGAGCTGGTTGAAGGCGGAGCATGTTGGTAATAGCATCGGTGTGAACATGGCGAAGATGGTGATGTAACAGCTAAACATGGTCAAGGGAGAGAGAGGGAGAAACATGGGCAAGAGAGGATGCAATAGAGGAGGAAGAGGGTGTAAGCAAGGGGACACAATAAATCTTGTCACACTTGACACCTTGCAAGACCACACGACCAGAGGAAGCCCAGGCAAGAGCACCAGAAGGGGAGAAAGATGCAGCAGGGAGGCGATTAAGGACAATGGCAGTGACTTCATGAGCAAAAGTGGCACGATTGTCATTTTCAACATTGAGGGGATCTTCTGCCTCATGCTAAGCCTCGCGAGCGAGGTTTAGCTGGTGCTGTAATTCAGCGATGAGTGACTCGTCGTCACCAGTGGACTATGGGGCCCTGCTGGAATTTTTTTTGGAGAGTTTCCCCGGTCCCAGTGGGTGTGGGAAAAATGGGAGTGTCTTCGGCACGTAGGATTAGTGCTGCAGGACAACCCACCCAAAGTCAGACACGAAAAGCCACCACAGGGAGAGCAGAGACACAAGGCAAGCAGTACAGAGACAAGCAGCCAGGCAGCTCATGTGGCTGCAGGAGGGGACGAGTTGCTTAGAATAGAAAGGAGTAAGGGTACATCCAAGATGAAAATTGTGGCGGCAACCGGGACCACAAGGGCAAGGGTACCCGTGATGGGCACAACACCCAGTCTGGTGACGACAACTACGATGGAGACGAGGACGGTGACGATGTTGGAGACGGCTAATGAAGAAGATGCTGCAGATGTCACAACTGCAGCTGTAGAGGTGCGGATCGATGACGCGACAGCGGCTGTGGCAGATGCTACTGATGTTGTAGATGACGCGACGGCCACTGCGGCTGCTAAGAGTTGCGTGCCTTTGTCTGTCGCTGCTGCAGCAATGGGACTAATGACCACTGCTGCCTCAATGTATGCTTCAGTTGCTTTACCTGTTGAAGTAGAAGCGTGAGCACGGGCGGTCCCAGCTGTTGCTGCAAACGTAGCGGTGACTGCGGTTGCGGCATCTAGAACTAAGGCTGCTGCATGCTTGAGCGTGTCTGAGAGGACAGTGACGTCCTCCAGAAACGTCGCATAAAAGTGAGAGAGCGTGATGGTCTCGGTGGCAGTGCCACGTGGTGGAGGATCCACGTCAGGGGAAGGGGGTGGAGACGCTGACCGAGGTTTGACGCGTCGTCCCCTCAGATTGGAGTGGCAGAGACCCAGCTGCAGTGTGACTGCCCCCACCACGACGCTAGCAAGAGCGCGAGCAAGAGCGGTGGTGCGCTGGCCGTCCCTCGTAGTAAGGCCCAAGCAGGAATGGACCGGGAGCTTCCTGGGACGCCAGCGTGTCAAGCAACGCCACCAATGTTGCGCTGTGGTATAGAAAGACGGCCACAACCGGAGCTAGGGTGCGGTTGTTTGCAGTGTCACAGCCACCAATGCCGTTGCTGCGACAACTGCGGAGAGGCTAGCAAACGGGCGATGTTAGGTGAGGCTGCGGGGTGCCACGGCCAAAGCAATTGAAGACACAATGGCTGTTGTGGCACGCGCTAAGGCATTCGCAGGAGAGCCCAGGACTGCAGCTTCCACTGAGATCAAGTGACGGCGTCCGCAGTTGCCATAAATCTGCAGAGTTGCGGTAAGTCCTGCAACGGTGCCTGGGAGCGCTGCCCTGTTTGTGGGTCTCGCACATGCTTGGCAGAGGGCAGCACGATGTGAGATTGTAGAGCTGAGCGACACATTGCTCGTTGCCATTGTGCTGCACGTTCTGATGTGTGGCGGCGGAGGGCACAATGGCGGTGGCGATGGATGCAAAATCGGCAACGTGACAGGTACGATCATAGCTCTTAGGGGTTCATTGTGATCGAGCTCCGATACCAGTGGGAAAGCATGGACCACGGTGAAGCGAGGGAGAAAAAGAGACACCAAGAGATGTTGATGGCCATGGCGTGAGAAGACACACAGTTGCTAGGAAGAGTTAACAGCAACAAAGAGAGAGTGAGTCACGGCCTAGCGTAGTGCTCCACACGGGGAGTGAGTGAGCGTGCAGCGAGCATGCTTTCGCTTGCTCCCTTCCGGACCCGTGGTTTTAACCACCACACCTTGACAGGAATATCCCATCTCCCACCCCAGACCAGTCAGCATAAACTAGTCTTGGTCAATGACCCGGCTATATCCATGCTAAGCATGCATGTGACAAACAACGTGTGTGCTTGAGAAGTGAGATCATGCAGGTAAGGTAAGTTTTCCATTCTCTTGTGTGAAGCAGATGGTCCGGCGGGAGCATACACCGACACAAGTGCTCAGCATCGAGCGTTGTCTCTCTTCTGGTTAGACACCTGCACAGGTGCGAAGGGTGTACAGCGAGGCCAGATGTCACCATGCGGTATAGAAATATAAACCAACAGGGAGGGAGGGACTGAGGGAGGGTGGGAGGGAGGGAGGGAGGGAGAGAGGGAGGGAGGGAGGGAGTGTTGTGATTTGTGACTTTCCCATCGAGCTATACAGTTTACTGTGACCACTCCGCCGTGTCCATGCCCGTGCAGATCCCTGATGCGGACCCAGGAGGCACCGGTGCATTGGCAGGTGGTGGACCACCCACTCGGAGCTGACCGACAACCGTTCTACCGTCGTGGATGCTGTCTCGGACCTTCTGCAGTTTTTCTGTAGTCAGTAGGATTTTGTTGGTGGACTGGCTGTGGGCCCGATTTGCATGTTTTACATTGTGGGTCCACTATTCAATGCCAAATGCATGCATGTGACCAGTCATAACGTCCGGTTTGAGATCCTGCACGTTTAAGCTGAGATGGCGTAGCGTTCTGATTTGTCTGCACAGAGTTGCGGCTAAAACATTGTTTTTAGGCCAGTTTAGGACAGACCTTGCACTGTCGCATGCGACACCCGCCGTGCGCCGCGACAAGTATTTATGCTGTGGACCTGTCATTTGTTAACTCTCTCTGGAAATTCTATTGAAGCATTATGACACTCTGACTTTTGTCTCCTAGCCATACCCTTGCCGTCGTGAATACGGCCTATGATTGTTGTCACCGTCTGACCGGGCACTGATGCCCAGTCAGCGGCTGTGTGGCTAGGAAGCTTCTAGGCATCTTCTCATGGTGTCAGAGCGGCAAGACAGCCCTCGCTGAGCTGCACAACAGAGACGCAGGAGAGGGAGCAGTAGTAAGAGCCACATCTAAAGCCACGGTCTTGGGAGGATCCACCAACCCACAGTGACCCGCCACAACAGATTGAATCAGCGGAGACACCCTTGCTAACGTATCACCACGCCACCACCACGGGGCAGCCAAGGGTTTCCCAACCCTCTCCAGCAGAAATTGAGGCATGAGATGTTGAGAAAGGGTCTGTGAAAAGTCCCAGAAGCTTCACTCAGGTCGCAGATACCACCCTCCCCGG
The DNA here is from genome assembly GCA_023375785.1 of Penium margaritaceum. Lineage (NCBI taxonomy): Eukaryota > Viridiplantae > Streptophyta > Zygnematophyceae > Desmidiales > Peniaceae > Penium > Penium margaritaceum. The sequence continues at coordinate 108,734 of SZWC01003429.1, forward strand.
ACGTGAGAGAATGTAACTGCCTCATTTGACCACCATTTTTGGTGTGTAAGAGCTCGTTAGAAAGCTCTTGCAAAACCCTACCCATCGCTTCCACTCCTGCCTCATTCCATGCCCTGTAGGCTCTAGGAAATGAAACAACACTCTCAGATCTCTATTTTTCCAGATTTTGGACTGAAAAGAAAACGGTGACGTTTTTTTACTTTTTTTAAGATTACTTTGTACGAAACCACCTCCATTACATTTAGCATCCTTTGGCACATAATCAGTCCAAATTTTGCTTCATTTGGATAACCTTCATGCTGACATCATCATTGTAAGTGATGACGTCAGCACAACACTTGGCCAAATTTCTGGCTGAAACATTGTTTGTTACCACCATTGCAAATCTTTGAGAAACGCTGAAGGTTCTGCAATCTGATCAGTTTGACATCTCGGCCCAAAATGAGCACTGACATGGTTCCGGCCGGTGACAAGGGCAAAGGGCCAACTGACCCCTCATCCTCCTCCTCAGGGGTCCTGGGCCCACGCTCGTAGGCCATTGAGGACCTGCAAAGTCAGCAGGATGAGATACCTCGTCTGGAGCAGCAGCAGATTGATGCCATCCGTACGCTCACTGAGCTCCTTCGTGGATAGCCCACGACTTCACAGCAGACCTCCGAGGGAGCCGGCGGATCCATACCTTCTGCACAGTAGTAAGAACCTGCACCGATGTCAGGAGCAGGACTCGACGAACCATCACTTGATCCTTGAGATGAGGACCGTGACATGCCAGGCATGGAGGATGACGCCCAGCGAGTGAGAATCGCCTGCTTCAGGAGCGTCTCCGCCAGCTTCAGACGAGTTCCCGACCTCCACAGACATCCGTTTCTCATCTCTCAGAGATCCTCCCTAGCAAATTTCCTCCTCCCGTCGTCTTCCCCATCCCTCTTCCTTCTCAGCATGCGGTTGCCCTTCCTAAGGAGTGGCAACCCAAGGACTTCGAGACACCGCCTCCACGATACTCTTCCAGGTCTGGGCCACCTCATAGGGATTATGGCCTTACAACAATAGTCCGTATCAGGTTACGGATCGCGCTCAGGTGCTGATAGCGGCCAGGACGATGCCCAGACTCCTTTACGACATGCCGCGTGAGACTGTCATGGACTTTTGCCCTTTTCTTGGAGAGGCCAGCACAGGTGAAGGTGATGACCCATGTCAGGGCTGGGACCTCGCATTGTCTCTGCTTGTTGCAGAGACGCATGTCACCCGCACTCTCACATTCACGCCTTTCACTCCCTTTGTCAGGGACCCGCCGAGCCCGCAGCCGATTACTGGCGGCAGGCCATGCACATCTACACGCACCTCGGGACCTCAGGAGGTACACAGTTGTGGACGCTTCGCACGATCATGCTTGGCATTTGCCTTGAGCACGCAGACATCTTCTCAGGATATAGCGACGCCGTTCTTGAGCCCTTCTCCATCTCCCTCCAGATTCTTCCTTGGGTGCATCAGCTCTTTCTCCAGGTGACATCTGTGTGCGAGGCAACAGTGGCCCATCAGGAGAGTCCTCTTGCTGCAGCGGTCATCACATCGCGACCAACGTCCCACTTGCAGCACACTCCTCTGTCCTCTGGCACATCCTCCTCCTCTCCTTTCACCTCAATTACCCCGACTCACATGCAGGGTGTGGCAGCACCTGCACAGGCGAAGAAGGGGACAAAGAGGCGCAGTTCGGGCCAGTAGCTGTAGTAGCAGTAGTAGCCACTGGTCGGTAGTAGTGGACGTACTGTTCACTAGTACAACTGTGGAGGCGATCATCGTTACACCGAGTGCCGTCAGCCACTCGACTGGGAACGGATCACTCGCGGCCTTACGTCGAGCAGCATAGTCCTGCTCACGCAGCGACCACCACCGCAGCAGTTCTCGTCTCCCCACTGGCAAGCAATGGCGATCCAGATCCACTTGAATGCACCATCGTCGAGCTCCATCACCTTTTGGCGCTTTGCTTTTAGGGAGGTACGAGTGTGTTGTCACAGCTGGGTTGTTCACAGACTGTTTGTTCTTCTGTTCTTGTCGCTCGTGATGACTTGGATGGAGGGGGCACAACTTGCATGTGATGATGATGAACCTGACAGTACTAATTGGATTCCTGACTCCCACACTTGGCCTCGTCTGAGGCCAAGTGTTCCATTGCCCGTTGCACAGTGATGTCCTCCAGTCTTGATGCCGCTGGCACCTGGATCATTAATTCTGGTGCCACTCACCACATGACCTTTCATCGTAGTGATTTTGTTGTTCTCCGTTCTGTTTCGTCTATTCGCTCTGTTTGCACAGGCTCTGGTCAGTCACTACCGGTCCAGGGTGTTGGGGTTGTGTGCTTTGTTGGCCCGTCTGGCCCCCTGTATCTCTTTGAGGTGCTTTTGTGTCGATCTTGAGCTCAACATGCTTTATGTTCGTGCCTGCACACTGATGGGACTCTCTATGGACCTCACTGCTGACTTTGCGACTGTAACTACTGTTCATAATCGTACCATTGTTCTCCGTGCTTCTATTGTGGATGATTTGTATTGCGTTATACGGACTTCTCCTTCTCCTTGATTCTCTCTGCTGAGCACCACCAATTACTACATCACCGCCTGTGTTACGTGGGCTCAGATACTATGTCTAAGCTCATTCACACTCAACCTTGTCGCGACCTCTTTCGAGAGGCTGCCCAAGACCGACAGTCTTTTTTGTGCTCAGGGTCAGATGCATCATTGCACTTGCCCTAACTCGAGGGGGCAAAGTGCTCTTGAGCACTTTGCCCCCTCGAGTTGGTCCATTTGGACCTTCTCCGTCCTCTCCCTGTCAAGTCTTTGTCCGATCGGGGCCGGTACGTCCTGACCCTGACCGATGACTTTACCAGGATGTGGTGGGTCTACATCCTGCGCGAAAAGAGCGACAACGCTCTCGCGGTTCACTTGTGGCTAGTGATGGCTGAGGGTGAGTCCCATTACACGCTGCACACCTTTTGCTCGGATCGTGGTGGCGAGTTTCTTGGCGAGATGTATAGTTTATTTACCGAGTACGATGTTTTTCACCAGGTCTGTATTCCTGCTACTCCTTAGCAGAATAGTGTCTCTGAGCGCTTGAACCACACCATGGGGGATGTGTTTCGCTCTATGCAGTCTGAGTGCGGTCTGCCTGAGTCCTTTGTGTTGGAAGGATTCGCCTACATGATGTGGGTCTGGAACCGCCTCCCGCATTGTCCCCTTCCAGACCACATTACACAGTACGAGCTGTGGTTTGGCCATCGTGACGATCTTCGTCTCGCTCGTGTCTGGGACTCCGTGGCTTGTGTGTGGTACACCGAGGACCACCAGGGGTCCAAGGTCTCTCCACGGGATTCTTTGTGTGCCTTTGTGGACATCTCCCCACGGTTGAAGGCCTTTCGCTTTTGGGACCCTGCTCGTCGTCGCATTGTTGAGTCTCACGACGTACTCTTCTTTGAGTCTCTAACCTACAGTGACCTGACCACAATCATGTCGATGACCGTCACGTATGTTCCTACATGTAAGGCTTCTTGACGGATGGGGGAGTCTATGCCTACGAGCATCTCTCGTCCGGCAGATGTGTCCGTTCGAGCCCCCTCCCCTTCTCGGTAGGGGACCCCCTCTCTAGATCGACTGCTATGATCGCTGGGTCATCAAGGGCCGGAGACTGAGAAGGGGAGGGGGATCAAATGGACACATCCGCCGGACGAGAGATGTTCGTAGGCACAGTCTCCCCCATGCGTCAAGAAGCTTCACACGTAGGAATGTGCGTGACGGCCATCGACATGATGGTGGTCAGGTCACGGTAGGTGAGAGACTCAAAGAAGAGCGCGAGCGGGATTCCAAAAGCACCAGGTCTTTGACCGTAGGGAGATGTCCACAAAGGCACACAAGCAACCTCGCGGAGATACCTTGGACCCCTGCTGGTCCTCGGTGTACCACACACAAGCCACGGAGCCCTAGACATGAGCGAGACGAAGATCGGCACGATGGCTAAACCAGAGCTTGTACAGTGTAACATGGTCTGGAATGGGGACCATGCGGGAGGCGGTTCCAGACCCATGTCATGTAGGCGAATCCTTCCATCACGAAGGACTCAGACAGAGCGCACTCGGACCGCATAGCGCGAACCGCATCCTCCATGGTGTGGCTTGAGTGCTCAGATACACCGTTGTACCAAGGAGTAGTAGGAGCGGAGACTTGATGAAAAACACCATACTCGATAAAGAAACTATCCATCTCACCAAGAAACTCGCCACCATGATCCGAACGGAACGTGTGCAGCATGTGGCGGGACTCACGCTCAGCCATCACTAGCTAGAAGCGAACCGCGAGAGCGGCGTCGCTCTTCCGGCGCAGGCTGTAGACCCACCGCATCCGGGTGAAGTCGTCAGTCAGGGTCAGGACCTATCGGCCCCGATCGGACAAAGAGTCGACAGGGAGAGGATGAAGAAGGTCCGAATGGACCAACTCGAGGGGGCAAAGTGCTCGAGAGCGGGATTCCAAGTAAGTACAACCATGTATCTTACCCTGAGCACAAAAACATCAGTTGGTCTTGGGCGACCTTTGGAATGAGGCCGCGTCAAGACCGAGTGTGGACTATGTCCGAATGAGCTTAGACATAGTACCTGAGCCCACGTGACACAGGCGACGATGCAACAATCGCTGGTGCTTAGTAGAGAGAACACCAGTGACAAACACACAAGCAAAAGGGGAAGGAGAGCAAGGAGAAGGAGAAGTCTAAGGAACGCAATACAATTCATCTAGAGCAAATCTATGAAGAACAATGGCACGAGTATCAACAACAGTCACAATCACAAATCCTGCAGTATGCTCCACAGAGAGTCCCATCACTGTGTATGCATGAACAGAAATCAGGCTGAGCTCAAGATCAGGCACAAAAAGCACCTCAGAGAGATACAAGGGGCCAGACGGACCATCAAAGCACACAACCCCAACACCCTGGACCGGTAGTGACTGACCAGAACCTGTGCGAACGGAGTGAAAAGACACAATAGGACCCAGAACAACAAAATCATCATGAGGACAAGTCACGTGGTGAGTGGCATCGGAATCGATGTTCTAGGTGCCACCAGCATCACGACTGGAGGACATCACTGTGCAACGGGTAATAGAACACTCGACCTCCAACGGACGCTGAGCAACAGGCGAGGAGGAACAACGAATGGCACGAGGGTGGGATTCAGGAATCCAATCAATACGGTCAGGCCCATCATCATTACATGCCAGCTGTACCCCACAACGCGAGTTGTCACGAGCGAAAAGAATAGACGAACAAACATCCGTGAACCACCCGACTGTGACAACACACTCACACCTGCCTGAAAGCAAAGTGCCAAAAGGTGTTGGAGCTCGGCGATGGTGCGGTCACGCGGATCCGGATTGCCACTGCTCGTCGGTGGGGAGATGGAAACTGCTGCGGTGGTGGTCGTCGCGCGACGAGGGATTGTGCTGCTTGACGCAGATCATTGTGCGTGTGTGGCCTGAAGGCCGTAAGTGATCCATGCCCAGTCGAGCGGCTGATGGCACTCGGTGTAGCGATGAGCACCTCAACAGTTGTAGTAGTGAACAATACGTCCACTACTACCGGCCGGTCGCTGTTGCTGCTGCGACTTCTGCTGACTCAAATTATGCCTCTTCGTCCCCTCCTTCCCCTGTGCACCTACTGCCACATGCTGCGTCTGAGTGAGGGTAATCGAGGTAAGAGGAGAGGAGGAGGATTTGCCAAAGGACAAAGGAGTGTGCTGCAAGAGGGGCATCGGTGGCGACGCGATGACCACTGCAGCAATGGCACTCTCCTGATGGGCCACTGCTACCTCGCGGATGGAATTCAACTAGAGAAAGAGCTGATGCACCCAAGGAAGAAGCTGGAGGGATATGGAGAAGGGCTCAAGGACGACGCTGTTGTACACCAAGAAGGTGTCCATGTGCTCAAGGCAAACACCGAGTATGATCGTGGGAAGTGCCCATAGCTGTGTACCTCCTGAGGTCCCAATGCGCATGTAGATGCGCATGGCCTACCGCCAGTAGTCGGAAATGGGCTCGGCGGGTCCCTGAAGAAGGGAGTGAAAGGCACGAATGTGAGCCACTCGAGTGGCATGCGTCTCTGCAACAAGCAGGGACAATGCCATGTCCCATCCCCGATGTGGGTCAGCACCCCTGCCTGTGCTGGCCTCTCCAAGAAACGAGCAAAAGTCCACAACTGTCTCGGGCAGTATGGCGTGAAAGAGTCCGTGCATCGCCCCGACCACTGTTAGCACCTGAGCGCAATCCATGACCTAGTACAAACTGTGGTAGTAAGGCCATACCCTCTCTGAGGTGGCCTAGACCTAGAAGAGAATCTCCCAGCAGTCAAAGCCGTCCTTGATGTCATACCGTGCAGGCGGTGTCTCGAAGTCCTTGGGTTGCCGCTCCTTAGGACGAGCAACGGTAGGCTGAGAAGGAAGAGGGATGGGGAAGACGTCGTGAGGAGAAAATTCGCTAGGGAGGATCTTTGGGAGATAAGAAATGGATGTTTGTGGAGGGTGGGAACTCGTCTGAAGCTGGCGGAGACGCTCCTGAAGCAGGCCAATCTCACTCGCTGGACGTCATCCTCCATGCCTGGCATGTCAGGGTCCTCATCCCAAGGATCAAGTGATGGCTGGTCGAGTCCTACTCCTGACATTGGTGCACGTGTTGACTGTTGTGCAGAAGGTATGGAACTGCCGATTCCCTTGGAGGTCTGTTGTGTAGTCATGGACTGTCCACGAATGAGCTCAATGAGCGTACGGATGGCGTCAGTCTACTGCTGCTACAGAAAAACGTATCTCATCCTGCTGAATCCGCATGTCCACAATGGCCTGCGAGCGTGGGCTCATGACCCCTGAGAAGGAGGATGAGGGGTCAGTTGGCCCTTTTCCCTTGTCACCGGCCGGAGGCATGTCAGCGCTCATTATGGGCCGGGATGTCAAACGGATCAGATTGCAGAACCTTCAGCGTTTCTCAAAGGTTTGCAACGCTGGTAACAAACGATGTTTCAGCCGAAAAATATGGCCAAGTGTTGGTGCTGAAGTCATCACTCACAGTGATGATGCTAGCATGAAGGTTGTCCAAATGAAGCGAAATTTGGAGCGATTATGCGCCAAAGGATGCTGAATGCAATGGCGGTGGTTTTGTGCAAAGCAACCTTAAGAAAAGTAAAAAACGTCACCATTTTCTTTTTAGTCGAAAATCCGGAGAAAATCTAGATTACAGAGTGTTGTTTCATTTCCTGGAGCCTACAGGGCTTGAAAGGAGGCAAGAGTGGAAGCAATGGATAGGGTTTTGCAAAAGGTTTCTAAGGAGCTCTTACGTCCGGAGAGGGTGGTATGTGTGATGTGAGTGAAGCTTCTGGGACCCTTCTCAGATCCCTTCTTACCATCTCATGCCTCAACTGTTGCTGGAGAGGGTTGGGAAACCCTTGACTTCTCCGTAGTGGTTGTGTGGTGATGCGACAGCAAGGGTGTCTCCGCTGCTGTAATCTGCTGCGGTGGGTCACCGCATGTCGGTGGGTCCTCGTAGGACCGTGACTTTAGCTGTGGCTCACAGTGCGACTGGCACTGCTACGTCTTTTCTGTGTAGTTCAGTAAGGGATGCCTCGTCACTCTGATACCATGAGAAGATGCGTAGAAGCTTCCTAGCAACACAGTCGCTGACCGGGTGTTAGTGCCATGTCAAACTGTGACAACGGTCAGAGGTCGTACGCACGATGGCAAGGGTCTGGCTAGGAGACACAAGTCAGAGTTTCATAATACTTCAATGTGATTTCTAGATAGAGTTAACAAATGACAGGTCCATAGGATAAATACCTGTCGTGGCGCAATGCGGGTTCCGCACACGGCAGTGCAAGGTCTGTCCTAAAACCGGCCTAATAGTACTGTTTTGGCCGTAAATCTATGCAGACAAATCAGAACGCTACGCTAGCTGAACCTAAACGTGCAGGATCTCAAGCAGGACGCTATGACTGGTCACATGCATGCATCCAACATCAAACGGTGGAAACACAATGCAAAGCATGCAAATTGGGTCCATGGCTAGTCCACCGATAAAATCCTACAGGCTATAGAAAAACTGTACAAGGTTCGAGATAACATCCACGACGCTAGGACAGTCATCGGTCAGCTCCGAGTGGGTGGTCCACCATCCGCCGACGCGCTAGTGCCTTCTGCGTCTGCATCAGGGATCTGCATGGGCATGGACACTTCCGAGTGGTCACAGTAAACTGTACAGCTCAACGGGAACGTCACAAATCACAACACGAGGGAGGGAGGGAGGGAGGATGGGAGGGTGGGAGGGAGGGCAAGAAACTCTTCTAGTGCGCATGTTGGGGCAGCTACATTGTCGATGCAGCGTGCGGGCGTCCACGCTCATTTCTTAGTTTGCTTCCCCCTCAGCCTGCTGTTGAGTCTAAGTCTTGAGTGCTCTGGGTTTGTTACTCAGAGACGTGCGCGCTAGTGTCGGCGCCAGAAAGCAGTTGAGAACTGGAAATGACTGATTAAGAAACAAGAATAAGCAACAATGGGTGACCCGTCCAAATTCTAGCTCCCCCCAGCTCTATAGAGCTTGTTACTCAGTTTCTAAGCCAATAAAAAAATGGACCTATTTTCTGGCAGACGGGAGTTTCTAAGTTAGCCCTGCCAGACTACCAAAAGCCCAAAACCCGGGCGTCGTCCGTTTTGCATGAAAATTGGACCATACCACAATATGCAAGCTGCAAACGCAGTCGTGCAGTCAAGATCAGCTAGAAAAATAGTAGTGAGGAGTTATGGCTGCCTAAACCTAGGCAGCGTCTACGCTAATCCTCGGTACCAACAGTTCCACAAAATCATGAAACTTGGATCCTAGGCATAACATGGCGCTGTGAATGCAACAGTGTAGTCAGACGGTGCTAGATGCATACAGACAACATATAAAGCGACAATGACTGCTGGCGGCTCGACTGTCGAGTAGGTCTGACGATGGAGCTGAGCACGTTGGAGGGAGGAAGCTCGAGCAAACTGTGTGTAGGCCTAAGCGTGTGTCGGCTCCACCAGACGACACTCCAACAGTGATGTGTCTCGTTGTCAGTTATCTGCACGCTGATGTACACAAGCCAAAAGGGCACAATAGAGTACAATTGAGAGATGCGTGAAAAAACCAATACTCCTCCATGACTCACAGGCGTAGTGCACATGGACGGATAGAGAGGACAAGGACCAAGCGGAGAGGGAGAGAGAGAACCTCACGGACGCTCACCGACTCCACTTACAGCCTTCGTGAACGAGTCACACTTTAATGCATTGGTAAAAAAGTCAGCCAATTACCGTGCTGTCTCAACCCACACAATGCTCATGCTACCGTCATGCAACAACGAACGCACATAGTGATACATGCCATTGATATGCTTTGTGCGAGTGTGATGCACGCCATCATTGTTAGCAATGGCCATGGCACTCTCATTGTCACAGTGCAGCATGATGGACGGGACTGACTGACGCAACTTGGACAATAGGCGGCACAACCACACCCTCTCAAAAGCGCAAGAACCAAGGACCACATACTAAGCTTCAGCAGTGCTGCGCGCAATGCAGCCTTGCTTGATGTTGTGCAAGGATACAGCCATTCCGTCAACAAGGAAAATCTAGCCAATACGACTCTTACCGTCTGGACTGCCGGCCCATTCGCAGTCGGTGTATCCCATCGCCAGAACGAGCGGCTATCGACAGAACATGAGGCCACACCATGGGGTAGAGACGACATAGCATAGTACTAGGATCGCGGCCTCAAAGTGGAGGTGACACAGTCTTGGAGTAGAGGTGATGCTGGTACTTCTAGTCATCTAGCCAGGCGAAATCATCACGAAGAGGAGCAGGTGGGACAGGCACGACAGAGGATGGAGTGGACGAAGATGTAGGACACGACAGCACCACACACTCTGTCATGCAGGGTAGGGAGGAACTAGCGACTACGCAACCTGCACTTCCCTAGGGAGGAGGGCGAGGAAGGCCAACCTAGATTGCAATGAATTGCTCTAGCTGATGCTTGCGGGTGAAGGGTACGACGGAGTAGACCGAGTGCGGTGTAATGGCATCGGAGTCCGGAAAGGAGAAGGAAGGCACAAGTAATAGAGGAGTGGACACGGACGGCTACAAAAGATACTGTGGTGGAGCTGTCGCGAGTAGCGCAGATGCAGTAGGAGCAGGGATAGTCACGACAGTGGTAGAAAGGGGACGCTCGCACTAGCGACGCATGGTGGCAATGATGCGAGCCTCTTGAGTCAAGAGTAGACACGTGTACCATCCCTGTCCTGACTGGCCACAGTTGTTGCAGACAAATTTGGCGCTGCCGAATCTGCTAGATTGCTGCTGAGGGCCCTTGCCCTTCTTGCCCCTGCGCTTCTTCTTGCCAGACGAGGAGGCACCGGAAGATGCTACTGCTACTGGGGTGACAACAGCCACTGAGGCTACAATAGCAGAGGCGAGGGACTCCGTGCGATGGATGTGTGACTCCTGACAAGCCTCCTTGATACGGATGAAGAGCTTGTATGCCTAGGGCATGGGGGTACCCTGGGCAGCCATCGCACGGACGAAGAGGTCAGAGAAGCGGTCGGTGGTGCTGCGCTTGATGGTCAAGGAGCACGGAGAGAGGGGGTGACACAGCGTCTCCGAGGTGGCGCAGGATGTCCTCTGCACGCTGCTAATAGGAGGTGACCGTCTCGTTTTCCCCCATGAGGAGGGATATGAACTCCCGGATCAGGCGGCTGGTCTCGGTGTCACTGGACAGACGATAAGGGCACGTACTTACGTACAACGCTACTGCCGGGTCAGGGAGTGCGCCAATTGTGAGGTCGTCGAGGAAGGGCTCGAGGGTAAGACGTGTAGCTGGAGGGACCACAGGGACGAGGACGCACACGGTGCGACCGACGTCATATACCTAGTCGGTCTGGGTGGAGTCGAAGGGCAGAACATAGTAGGGCCATAAGCCCTCGCCCTGTGTCCAGATCTTAAAGCTGAGCTCCCAGCTCCATAACTGGTTGCCAGCCTGAAACGACGACGGTGGGGTTTCGAAGTCCTTTTGGCCTGCGGCCGACACCGAGAGTGGGCCTAGGACTGACGCCACCGTCTGCTGTTGGCACTAGGTGTGTTGCTACGCCAGGTACTGCGTAGCATAGGAAACCGGAGGGCTCGCGTACTCGAGTGGAATAGAAGGTGCTTGTTGATGTTGCTGCTACGACAGCTGCTCCTACTTTGGTGGTGGCTGTTGATGCTACTACTACGGCAGCTGTTGTGGCAGCTGTTGCAACAGTGGTGTCGGCGGCTGCAGTGCCGTTAGCTACTGTGTCAGTGTTGCAAGCTGTTGGCGCAAAGCGTCGAGCGGATCTGTCAAGCCAGCATGAACTATGACAGACCCTGCATGGTGTTGGTGGTGGTGTTGCTACTTCTGCTACTGTTGCTGCTTCTGCTGTTGCTACTGCAACTACTGATGTGGCTACTGTTGCTGTTGCGATTGCTGTTGCTACTACTACTATTGCTGCTATTGCTGCTGTTGCGGCTGTTGCTATGGCTGATGCTGTTGCTGCTGTTGCTAATGCTGCCGCGGCTACTGCTACTACTAGTCCTATTGCTATTTTAGTGGCGGCAGCTGTTACTACTGCAAATGCTATAGGTATTACAGGAAGGAGGACCCTCCAAGAGAGGAGGACCCCTCTTCGTTCTCTCCCATGGTGTCCTTTGTATCTTGGCCTTGTTTTTTTTTCTGCTGATGTCAGCAGTGACGTTAGTAGTGACATCGGCCTAGGATGGCAGACGTCAGAAGCTGTTGATGTGTTATCTGCAAGGTTGCTGTTGTAGAATATATATATATATGTATTGTTGTTTTTTACGTTAGTATTGATTTCAGCTGAGGATGGCTGACGTCAGTAGCGGCTGTTGTTGGAGCCACTATTGCGTCAGCTGTAGGGCTGCTGCTGCTACTAATGCCGTTGCTGCTGCTACTACTGCTAATCTACCAGTCACTACACCTGGATCACGTCACCACGTGCGCCGTCGCCAGTAGGTGCCGGACGTGGCCTGTGGCTCACCTCCTCGCGTCACATGTCAGGGTCAGTGCTGCCGGAAAAAATCCTGCAGCATTTTCCTTGGCAGAGTGGCCGTGGGAAAACATCTGGCAGCATTTCCCCTGCACTGGTGCGTATGGGTGTCTGCCGGTGTCGTCTGGAACCTGTACGCCAGTTGTCTGCTGCTGCTGCTGTGCTCTGGCTTTGATACCAAGCTAGAAACTGTTCTAGTGCGCAGGTTGGGACAACTGCATTGTCGATGCAGTGTGCGGGCTTCCATGCTCATTAATTATTTTTCTTCCCCCTTAGCTTGACGTTCTAGAGTCTAAGTCTGAGTGCTCTGTGTTCGTTACTCAGAGACGTAGGCGCCAGTATTAGCGCTAGAAAGCACCTTAGAACTGGAAATGACTGATTAAGAAGCAAGAATAGGCAACAATAGGAGACCCCTCCATATTCTAGCCCCCCTCCAGCTCTGTAGAGCTTGTTACTCAGTTTCTAAGTCAATTAGAAAATAAACCTATCTTCTGGCAGGCAAGGTTCTCTCGGTGAGCCCTACCAGACGGCCGAGAGCCCAAAATTTGGGTGTCGTCCGTTTTGCCTGAAAACTGGGCCATACCATAACATACGATGTGAACACAGTCATGTAGTCAAAATCGGCTAGAAAAATAACAGTGAGGATTTATGGCTGCCTTAACCCAGGCAGAGTCTACGCTAATCCCTGGTACCAACAGTGCCAGAAAATCATGAAACTTGGACCCTAGGCATAACATGGCGTTGCGAATGCAACAGTTCAGTCAGATGGCGCTAGACGCATGCAGACAACATATGCAGCGACAGTGACTGCCGGCGATACGACTGCCGAGGAGGTCTACCGATGGAGCTAAGCATGTTCGAGGAGGCTCCAGCAAACTGCATGTAGGCCTCTTCATGCGTCGGCTCTACCAGACGACACTCTAACAGTGCTGCGTCTTACTATCAGTCATCTGCATGTCTATGTACACAAGCCGGGAGGACAAAACAGAGTACAAGTGAGAGATGCATGAAAAAACCAACAGGGAGGGAGGGAGGGAGGGAGGAAGGGAGGGAGGGAGGGAAGGAGAGGGAGGGAGGGAGAGGGAGGAAGGGAGGGAGGGAGGGAGGGAGGGAGAGAGAGAGAGAGGGAGAGGGAGAGGGAGAGAGAGAGAGAGAGAGAGACAGAGAGAGAGAGAGAGAGAGAGAGAGAGAGAGAGAGGGTCTTGCTACAACACCCATGAGTTGTAAGATTTCATGAACCTCAGCCGGCCCACCCTCGCACGCAGCTGGCCGGTTAGGGGAGGGGCAGGGGAGGCCGCCCGTCGGCCTCCCCTGCCCCTCTCAGCCGGCGGTGGGGCCGGCCGAACGCCGGCCCCTCCGCTGGCTTGTGCCGGCGGTGCTGGTACAAGCCGGCGCCGCCGGCTTGTGCCGCCGCCGCCGCCGCCGGCTTGTGCGCCGGCGCTTGGCCGGCGCTCTGTCGCACCCTCCGTCGGCATGACAGGCCCGAACGACGGGACCCTCCCCCCCCAGGATGGGATCCCTCACGTCGGGTCCCCCTCAAACCCGACAGCAGTAGCTGCTGCAGAAACTGCTGCTATGGTTGCTGCTTGCTGCTTCTGTGCGACTGTTTTTGTGGCTGCTGCTATGGCTGCTACGTGTTGCTGTGGTTGCTGCCTGCTGCTGCTGCGAATGCTACTGAAGCTGCTCGTTGCTACTGCGGTACTGGTGCTGCTGGTGCGGCTGTTGCTCACCGCCGTTGCTGCTGTAGGTGCCTATTACTATCGCTTCTGGTGCGGCTGCTGCTGGCCGCCGCCATTGTGGCTGCTGCCGGCCGCCGCTATTGCGGCTGCTGATGCAGCTGCTGCCTGCTGTTGCTACTAATGCTACGGTTGGTGCAGCTCGCGGCTGCTGATGCCGCTGCTGCTGCAAGCTGCTACCGCCGCTACACGCTGCCACTGCTTGCTGCCGTCATCGCAAGCTGCTACTGCGAGCTACTTCTTCCTTTTTTTTGTGTATAGACCGGTGCCAGACACGGTTGCTGCTACCACCCGGTGCTTCTGTTGTAGTAGCTGCTGCTCGTAGCTGCTCCCGCTACAGGTGCTTCCCCCAGATACTGCTGCTACGACTGCAATTGCTTGCAGCTGCCACCACTGTCTCCGCTGCCTACACAGCTCCGCTACAATGTAGTCCTGGTGGATCCCTTTAGGATGTGCTGCTGCTGCTATGGGTCGCTGCCACTGCTGCCACTCACTGTTGTTGCTGTTGCTGCTGCGTCTCTACTGCACGGCACAACAAGCTGTGGCTCGTTTGCTCTGATACCAAAATGAGATTTCCAGGAAGCTTCCTTAGAGTAGGCCGCTGTGCTAGACAAGTAAGCAGTAGCTGGGTTAATGCTAGGAAGACACCAAGCAAGAGACGGTGTTGACGTGGAAGTTTTTGAAGTAAGTATGAGAACAACACACACGACGGGTAACAAGCATCGAGGTGGTAGCCGTCGGGTGGGGAGGGAGCGAGTGAGCGAGCAGCGAGCTCGATCTCGCACGCTCTCTCCAAAGTTCACTGAACTGAACTAAACTACCCACTAAAAGTTGCAACCTGTCAACTAGGTCACTAGAGGGAAGACATGCCAAAGAACAGGCCAGAGTTTGAACCCGACACAAATGTGTGCACAAATGCACGCCAGCCAGAGACCCGTGAGATTTGATGCCCAGCTGATGCCCGGCTGTGAGACTCGCTGTGAAGTCATGCCACCACGGCGTAGCAGCCAGCAGGGGTTGCCTCTCTCCAGTTAGTCACCTGTGTCAGATGAGGTGAGTGTGCAACGAGGCCAGAGGTCACCGTGTGGTACTGACACAAACCCAACACTCCCCCATGACCCATGGCCGACTTGTACAATGGCACAACAGGCACTACACCGACGTAACGAGAAGTGACACGACACAAGACTGGCACAGGCACTGGCACAATAGATCAACCAGGAGGATCACGAGGACACAACAGACCAACAGCGTGAATTGCTGCCTTGAAGACATTGCTGCTAAGTGCCTTTGTGAGGAATTCTGCACGTTGCTGTCGGGTGTCGACCCACACAATCTGAACATCGCCTGCAGCTACACGCTCACGCACAAAATGATGTTCCACATTGATATGCTTTCTGCGAGTGTGATGCATGCCATCATGCTCAGCAATAGCCTTTGTGCTTTGGTTGTCGCAGCGCAAGGTGATGCAGCGAATGGGAACACACAATTGCTGCAAAAAACGACACAACCAGACACTTTCACAGGTACCAGCTCCAAGGGCAACATACTCTGCCTCACTGGAGCTGCGTGCAACACAACCTTGCTTGCCGCTCTTCCAGGAGATCGCAGTTCCACCAACAAGGAAGACATAGCCAGTGCAACTGCGTGCATCCGTGTCATGCGCCCAATCACTGTCAGTGTACCCATCAACGACCACAGACGGCTGCGCCCGGTAACACAGACCAACTCGGGCAGTGGAGAGCGCATAGCGCACAACACGTAGTGCTGCTTCCATGTGCCGTGCACGTGGCGACTGTGAGAACTGCGCAAGGAAGTTGACATCAAAGGCTACGTCTGCTCTGGTGGTGGTGGCAAGGTACATGAGAGACCCTATGACTTGCAGGTAGTCGGTCACGTCCACCGTCTCCCCTAGTTTTGACACGTCTAGAGTTTTCAACAACCTCTGCCTGGCGGGCGTCATCAGTGTTGAGGCAGTGGGGACAGACTCAAGCAAGGAGGCAAAGCGCTCCCCCAGGCTCCTCACGTACGCGGCCTGGTGGACGTGCAGAACGCGACGTGCACGGTCACGCTCAAGCTCCATGCCAAGAAACACGCGAGCTGGACCCAGGTCCTTCATCTTGTACGTGGACTGCAGCAGGGACTTCACAGTTGACACAGCTTCGCGACTCGGGGACGCAATAAGCAGGTCATCGACGTACACGAGGATGGCAGCAAAGGGCCCCGACCGTGGAGTGACAAAGAGGGAGGGATCTACCGTGCTCCGGCGATATCCCCCCTTCTCCAGGGTGGAGGTGATCTCCTGGTTCCAGCACCGTGGTGACTGCTTGAGGCCATAGAGGGCCTTTCGCAGTCTCCAAACTCGATTGGTGCCGTCGGAGAACCCTGGAGGGTGCACCATGTAAATCTCCTCATCCAGCCGACCGTGCAGAAAGGCATTGTTTACATCCATCTGCTCGAGCTCCCAGTCGTGGTGTGCGACAAGGCTCAGAAGGGCTCGAGCTGTGGTGTAGCGTCCGACGGGAGCAAAAGTCTTGGCGAAGTCAACGCCGGGGACTTGAGAGAACCCTTTTGCTGTAAGTCGGGCCTTGTACTTGTCGAGCTCACCGTTAGGCTTATACGTACGATGGAAGACCCAGCGGGCATCGATCGCCTTGCGGCCTGGTGGGAGATCGACCAGCTCGTATACGGCGTGGTCATCCAGGGCTCTCAGCTCGTCCTGCATGGTAGCCTCCCACTGTTGGGAGTCAGGTGCTACCCGTGCCTGGCGAACAGTGGTCGGGTCAGGCGATGGCGGCGGGGCGACAACCGTTGCATTGCACTCGGCAATGCTCCCAAGGATGGCGGCCTCGAGTGCACGCTCGTGCTCGGATGTGAGCAGTATGTACCCAAGGACAGAGTTGGGATGCACAACTCCTGTGGCTAGGCCGAGGGCGTCCATACCAGTAGGCATCGCTGGGAGCTGTCCAGACGAGGTCTGCGAAGGTTGAACAGAGGACGCTGCAGCACCAGAGGAGCGAGAGGGAAGTGCACGCAGGCGGCCGCCATGAACAAAAGGTTCGATGGGGGCAGGGCGTGGAGGAGCACTGAGTGGACTGGGCACGACAGGAGTGAGTGGACTGGATGGGGACGCAACAGAATGTGCAGGAGAGATGGACTCAGCAAATGGGGACTCAGATGAAGACACCACAGGGGATGACGGAGCTCCAAGCGAGCTAGACGACACCGACGGGGGGGCGTCAGAGGATGGTGGAGTCACAGTGCCGGCCGTTGGAGAACGCTCCGAGGGTGAAGGTTGCTGAGACAGGACAGCAGCAGAGACGGCAGGGGCAGACGGGACTGCCGGGCCGACCTCCCCCCGCAACCGAGAGAGCGGAAGTAGGGAGGCAGCGGACGAGTGACGATCGAGGTCACGGAAAAACACGGACTCGAAGAACAAGGCATCGCGGGACTCAACGACGCGCTGGCGCTCTGAGTCCCAGAAGCGCCAGGATTTCGACTGGGAGGAAACGCCCAAGAAGGGGCAGAGACGTCCACGCGGGGAGAGTTTCCCGTCGCGGAGATCCTCTGGGAGCCAGATAGACGCAATGCTACCCCAGACGCGAGCAAGGCAGAGGTCAGCACGAGAGCCGTACCAGCGCTCAAAGGGCGTAACGGTGCGGGGAAGAGGACCGTGAGGGACGCGATTCCACACCCAGGTCATATAGCTCATGGCCTCAAAGGCAAATAGAGGGGAGAGCCCAGACTCAGACAGAAGCGTGCGGACCCCATCGGCAAGGGTCCGATTCCAACGCTCAGAAACTCCATTTTGCTGAGGTGTGTAAGGAGCTGAAGTCTCCAGACACACCCCTTGGGACTCAAGAAATCGAGCGATGGGCCCAAGGAACTCACCGCCACGATCACTGCGAAAGATGCGCAGTGAACGCTGACACGTACGTTCAGCCTGAACCAGCCACGACGCGAGGACAGAAGCAACATCACTCTTCTGACAAAGAGCAAAGATCCAACGAAAACGGGAAAAACCGTCAGTAAGGCATAGGACGTAACGCCCGACCCCCCCAAGAAAGTCATGGGGGAGAGGCCCCATGACGTCGGCATGAACAAGATTGAGAGGGAGAGCGGACTGGGAGTCCGAAGAGGCAAAGGGCGAACGATGCATCTTGCCTTGGGCACAGTCCAGGCAGTCAGAAGGGCATGGCGCGGGGAAGGTGGAAGGTGACAAGCCAACAGCGGGTTGAAGGCGAAGCATGCTATTGATAGCATCAGTGTGCACATGGCCAAGACGGTGATGCAAGAGCTGGATATCAGCTGGAGAAAGGGAAGGCGCGACGTGAGCAAGGGACAAGCCAACAGCGGGCGCAGAGGGGGCATGAAGGGGAACACGATACAACTTGGCACACTTAACCCCCCGCAAGACGACGTGACCAGAAGAGCGAAGACGGACAGTGCCCATGCCCTGACTAGTGGAGAAATCCATGCCCTGATCGTCGAGGGACGTCACTGACAGCAGGCTGAGTTCCAACGAAGGCACGAACAGAACGTCAGGCAGAAATAGCACGCCACCGGGGCCGACAAAACAGACAACACCAACGCCTTGGACGGGAAGGAGCTGGCCGAAACCAGTGCGCACAAAGCGAACAGAGCCAACAGGACCCAAGGAGACAAAAGCGGACCGAACAGAGGTCATGTGATGGGTGGCTACGGAGTCGAGGACCCAGAAGCCACCAGAGACACGGACATTGGGAAGGACGCCACAGGTGGCAACAATGCCGACGGAGGGTGGGGATGAGTCACAGGCAGCAAGACAACGAGGGAGAACGACAGACTGCCAGTGCTCGACCCAAGGAACAGACGAGGATGGCAACCCAAGAACGTGACCCGGGGGGTCCCCACGAAGGACGGTGTCAGTCTGACAGGCAAGACCTCTGGCCAACGAAGACACACTCTCACCTCCCTGATCACGAAGGTGAAGACGCTGGAGGAGAGACTGCTCCAATTGGCACTCGCTGTCGACGGAGGCTGCAGACGATGGAGCAGGCACGCTCGAGGGAGAGGCGAACCACGAAGGAGGGACGTAGGCCGAGGAGTGTGGGCCTGCAAAAGCGGGCGCCCCATAGGGCGGCTGCCAGCCCCAAGGGTAGAGGACAGGCCGATGGACGCCGGCGACACCGGCGGTGGAGTAGGCATGAGCTGGGGAGGGACTAGCAGACGAAGTAGAGCTGGAGCTAGAGCTGACGCCGGGAGAAGAAGAGGAGGGCCCGCTGGTGCGCGCCCAATGAGCACGCATGGCGCGTGCGAGGCGGACGTCGTCAGGAGGTGCAGGGCACTTGCGAGCGGAGTGCTCAGAGGAGCCACAGTTCTAGCACACCACCTCACCAGGAACATGAGACGGCGTAGCAGATTTGCCCTTCCCCTTGCCTTGCCCACGACCGCGTCCACGTCCACGACCCTGGGAGGCAAGGGCCGTGGCCGTAGAAGTAGAAGAGGAAGAAGAAGACGATGGAGACGAGGCCGATGGAGTAGCGGAGGAAGAAGTTGAGGTGGCGATGGAGACGGCGGCCACCCCTGCGACTGCAGTGCGATGAAGGCGCTTATTTTGGAGGCTCGTCCACCACGCTGCAAGCCTATCAGCGACAAAGTCCGAGAGGGCACCAACGCCTGGAGGGGAATCGGGTGGAACAGGCTAGGAGGCAAGACGCTGCAACTCGTCTGCTTTGACATCACGGAGAAGGTCGGACAGCTCGGGGATTAACCTGTTGACCATGGTGTGCACAGCTGACAGCTGACCTAGTGCGGCCTTATCAAGTTCGCGAAGCAGCTTGAGCCCGCGTGCCCAATAGGCGTCGGCCGACTCGTCCGCTCGCATTAAGAGCGTGTTGAACTGAACGGTGAGAGCACTTTGTGCCGCTTGACCTGTGACTGTCGTGCGCCGACGAAGCATGGTGTAAGCAATGATTGGGTCAGCCAGACGCTGAACAGCGGGGTTAGCATTGTAGGTGCCAACCTCGTCGACGAGTGTCTCAGGGGCAGCAGCAATAAGGGCACGGACATTGCGAGCAGACTCATCAGCGACAGGGGTGAAGGAAGGTGTGGCAGGGAAGTAATATTCCCAAAGACATTCTCCCTGAGCCCAAAACCGGGTCTCCCAGGAAGAGAAAGCAAGTCCAGTGGAAAAGACAGGAGGCTGGGAGAAGAAGTCATGCTGGCGGGAGACTGCGGCAGGAGAGACAGCAGATGGGGTGACAGCAGGGTTAGAGGCAGCAGAGTTAGCACCAGGTGGGGTGGAAGAGACACCGGCACCGGCGCCAGCAGAGGAGCCAGCTGGCAGGACAGAGGCAGCAGGCAGCCGCTTGAGCACAAGCGCAGCCACCTCATCTGCGAAGGCGGCGCGATTATCATTCGCGACTTTGAGACGCTCTTCAGCATCACGCTGAGCGTCGCGAGCGAGGGCCAGCTGGCGCTGAAGGTCTGCTATGACCGACTCGTCGTCACCAGGCATGGTGACGACTAATGGGCCCTGCCGAGAAAATTTCGGCAGAGTTTCCCCTGCCCCAGTGGGCGTGGGAAAACTGGGAATGCCTTAGGCACGATGAATATGTGCTGCAAGACAGCTCGACCCAAATCACACAAACAAGCCACCGCAGAAAAAAGAGACAGAGGGCAGGAGAAGGGAG
>SZWC01003429.1:148549-161307 GCA_023375785.1 Penium margaritaceum
GGTCAGCGTCTGCTGAAGTCATTGGACTCAGCACAGCTGGGCGAGCCTGTCGATGTCACCGACTACCTTAGTGTTGTCGGCTCCCTCATGTATCTCGCCACCACCACTAGGGCAGATGTGGCCTTTGCGGTCAACTTCCTTGCCCAGTTCTCGCAGCAGCCTCGGCAGAAGCATCTCAAGGCCGCACTGCGCGTCGTCCGCTACGCGTTGTCTACTGCACGCGTAGGACTCTGCTACCGTGCTCAGCCCTCTGTAGTCGTTGACGGCTACACAGACAGCAACTGGGCACATGACACAGATGCTCGCAGCCGCACTGGTTACATCTTTCTCGTCGGGGGAACTGCAGTCTCCTGGAAGAGTGGAAAACAGGGTTGTGTTGCTAGGAGCTCAAGTGAGGCAGAGTATGTGGCACTGGGTGCAGGTACGTGTGAGAGTGTGTGGTTGTCCCGCTTGCTACAGCAGTTGCGTGTTCCCATTCATTGCATCACCCTGCGCTGTGACAACCAGAGTGCGAAGGCAATCGCTGAGCACGATGGCATGCATCACTCTCGCACTAAGTACATCAACATTGAGCATCACTTTGTACGCGAGCGCATTGCTGCTGGTGAAGTTCAGGTCGTTTGGGTCGACAATCGTCAACAGCGTGCAGACTTTCTCACCAAAGCGCTCAGCAGTGGAATGTTCAAAGCAGTCGTGCATGCTGTTGGCTTGCTGCGCTCTCGTGATGCCGTTGGTTGATGTGATCCCTGTGCTGTCCACCTCGTTCCATGTCTTGTGTCTGTGAGGCATGTTCGCCTGTGGGTCATGGGGGAGTGTTGGTTATTGTCACAAACACACGCAAGTGCCCTCTTGTCTCCATTCATACACACATCTCACCACTGCAGGTGATTAATCTGGATTAAGGCTCCCTGGTGCAAGACTGTGGTGCAGCATGAAGAACAGAGAGGATGTGCCTTCCTCAAGCTGCCGAGTTGTGGCTTCAGCACCAGTCTTGTCGCATGCCTTAGTTTAGTAATACACTCATACTAAAAGGGGATACAACTTGTGGGAATGCATGCTTGTTAGTTGATTGCATGCTTGCATGTTCCTAGAGTGGTGAACCGGGTTGCTGATCCCTTTGGACCACACATCCGGCTTGTGCCGACGTGTGAGAAACCGCCTGGAGCTCGTTTGCTCCAGGGTCGGGTTCGATCCCTGGGTGGCGTCCGGGCCCCACGACGATGGCCTCGCGTGGGTGGCCCGGTCAACCGGCTCTCACCACCTCGCTCACACTCACTCTCGCTATTCAAGCTGTGACTCCATTTTTCTAAGTCGTGAGCGTTCCCCGATCCATGGCGTATTCTGTTGCTTGTCATCTACTTTCTTGCTAGCACAGCAATTACTCCTACCTACAAGGAGGGGGAGGGACATCCCTTCCGTGGAAATTTTCTCCAGGGTCTCGGTAGTGCTTGAGTCTGTTGATATGGAACAGCGGATGAACTTGCATAGTGCCGGGGAGTTTGATTCGCGCAACCACGACGGTTTGCATGCGCTCGATCTCAGAAGGTCCCAACCATCTGGGCTTGAGCTTTGAATAGTTTGCTCCGCAAAGTTTGATGTTGGCAGAGCTGAGAAAGACTTTGTCGTCAATGGCGAACGCGCCATCGCTGCGACGCCGGCCAGCTGTTCGTTTCATCGCTGCTTGTGTCATAGCGAGGATTTGCAGTGTTTCCTCGCAAATGGTGGAGAAGTCTCGGCGTTGTACGTCGACCGCGGGAATGTTGCATCGACTGTGTGATCCGGCCGGTGTGGCGGGAAGTTTGCCGTACACCACTTCAAACAAGGTTTTACCCGTTGCGGTGGAAACCGCTGAATTATATGTGATTTTGGCGGTCGGGAGTTTTTGTGTCCAATCCGTCCCATGAGGTTCACATAGTGTCCGGAGAAGCTACTCGAGCGTCTGATTTTTCCGCTCGGTTTGGCTGTCAGTTTGAGGATGGAACGCCGTCGAAAGTTGAATTCTGCTGCCATCTCGATTCATCTCTTTGCGCCAAAAACAACTGGTAAATCGACTGTCTTTGTCGGTCGTGATGATTCTCGGTACGCCGTGTAGTCGGACGATGTTGTTTAGAATGAACCGTGCTGTTCCCTCAGCGGTGATGGTGGTTGCGATGAAGTGGGAAATTTTGGAGAACTTGTCAACTGCCTGAAGGATTGCGTCATATCCCTCGGGTGTGACTGGTAGTCTCGTGACGAAGTCCATGGCAATGTCAACCCACGGTTCTGTCGGAATAAAGAGCGGTTGTAGGAGTCCGGGTGGCCGTGTGCGACGGGATTTTTGTCGCTGACAAGTGTCGCAAGATTTGTAGGAGTTGGCCACATCGGATTGCATTTTGTCCCACCAATACTATTTCGCTAGCTTCTTCAGTTTCTTTTCCTCTTCAAAGTGTCCACTTGGACCCGTGTCGTGGCATTCTTCGAGCAGCACACGGCGAAGTTTCTTGTTCGGGGGAACGAACACCTTTAGAGTGAATTGCCGTCGCCAATAGGGTGCGTCATACTAGAATTTCGCCTTGTCGTATCCGTCATGCTGTTCGTAGCCTCATGTGAACATCTGCTCGATATACGGGTCTCGTTGCAGCTGTAGCGTTGCCACCTCAGCCATTAAATCTGGTTGGCGGCTGAGTGTGTCTACCGAGTTGATTTTGCCTGGCCGGTACTCGATATCATAGTCAAAACCAGATTCAAGGAAATCCATCCATTGGGTTTGACGTCGGTTGAGGTTCGGCTGTGTCTTCAGATATTTCAACGCATGGTGGTCGGTGCGCACGATGCATCGACGGCACTCCAGGTAACACAGCCATGTCTTAAGTGCATGTACGACTGCCAACATTTCTTCTTGTGTACGGCATAGTTGAGTTCCGGTCCTCACAACTTTCGAGACATGTATGTGACCAGTTGCTCGCTGTTGCCATGGTCTTGCAGGAGGACTACGCCGATGGCTCGGTCTGATGCGTCTATAACCATGACGTAGTCGACCATTAGATTGGCTAATCGTAGGGATGGCGCCGAAGACAGATCGTTCCGCAAAGGGGTGAACGCTTCTTGTTCGCTGTCTCCCCACTGCCACTCATTATCCTTTCGAGTAAGGTCGGAGAGAGGTGGTGACACTCAGGCATAATCCCATACAAAACACTGAAATCAATTGCATAAGCCAAGGATAACTCGAACGTCTCGAATGTTGCTCGGTGCTGGCCAATCAGCGACTGCTGCCACTATTTTTGGATCCATGGTGATCCGTCCACCGTTGATGACATGATCCAAAACCTCGACCGAACGGCAATAGAAGTCGCACTTCAAGAGTTTCCCAAAAAATTTCTCTTTGCAAAACTTTAAGAACTTTTCGAAGATGTTCATCTTGCTCCTCGGGGGTGCGGCTGTACACCAAAATATCGTTGAGACATACCACGACAAAGTCGGAATATATTGTCCATTGCCGCCATGAACGTCGCTGGGGCATTTGTCACTCCAAACGATATTACCGTGAACTCAAAATGCCCGTAGCGAGTTCAGAACGCCGTCCTCGACAACGGCGTCTGCCACGCATATTTGGTGATAACAGTCGTGCAAGTCGATTTTGGTAAAATTTTGGGCCCCTTGGAGTTGGTCAAAAATCTCATCAGCTTCGGGAAGAGGGTAGCAGTTCTTGATAGTAGCGTCGTTCAACGACCGATATTCCACACACATCCGCATCTCACCAATTTTCTTTTTGACGAACAATACCGGTGTTGCTTATGGTGAAGTGGATGGACGGATGAACCCCTGACCGAGCATCTCGTCGAGTTGTTTCTTCAACTTGGTCAGCTCGTGATCGCTCATCTGATAGGCCCCTCGAACTTTGGGTAGGCTACCTGGCTTCAGTTCGATGCTGTGGTTGATGTCGCATTGAGGAGATAGGGTTATCGGGAGTTCGTCGGGGAAGATATTTGCAAACTCTTGGATGAGTGGTGGGAACACTTCGGGTACCATCACAAACTTTGTTGATGCCGATGAGGCTGATGAGGCCGATAAGTCGGCTACTGCCACTTACGCTTCTTCCATTTGCTCAAGATGTACAAGCCATGCACAAGCTCCTCGTCACATACAGTGTTTGGCCACGTTGAGCGGTATGGACTGTACGGGTTGTCACTTTTCAGCTACCGCAGCTTCCTCTATTACTTCTATCTCTGGTGTCGTCTTCCGTCCCACACGCGGAAGTTGTCGTTTGACACCATCGATCCCCACGTAGACATCGCCCCTGTTCCAGTCGACCTACGGATTTTGTCGGTACAGGAAATCTCGTTCGAGGATGATTTTGTGATCACTCATTGGACAGGACCTCCAGACCGTTACATTCCGTAGATCTTCGACCTGTAGTCATAGTGGTTCTTGGAGTCTCCGTATTTGTAATCTCTCGTCGATGGTTTTTCCTCCAAACACCCTTGGTTCGGTTTCCAAACCCAGCTTTTCAACCATGTAGTTGCTTACAAAGTTGTGTGAAGCTCCTCCATCCAATAGTGTCGGTATCAATCTGCGACTCTAGCATCCTCGAGACTGAACTTTTAGTATTATCGCCGCTTCGTCGTCCTCGTACCCCTCGTCAAACTTTGCAATCTTAGAAACCCTTTGCGGTGATGTAGGCCGTTCAGATGTGTGATCGTTTGGCGTAGATCGTTCCGTGTGGACAAGAGTTGTGCCTTTCACTCCTGTTCTTTGTCATTTCTCAACTCATTTTTCTGTGACTTCTCCCCCTTTTTGGCCTACTTCTTGCTCTGACAGTTGCAAGCGTTGTGCCTGAATTTTCCGCAGTTATAGCAGGTGCGCGTATCTCTCTGGTCGACGGCGTCCACTTTCATTGCAGTCTAGGAGTCCGCCGATTGGCTCTTTCCGTTTCCAAGATGATTGTGGTTGGGAGGTCACCAGCCGTAATATTCCTGGACCCAAGCGTTGTAGTCAGCGCCGTCGATCCTTTTTGCTGCTGCGATCATTCGCGGCAAGTCGTTTTCGATGCAAAAAATGGCAATTGCTCATTGGATATCTTGCTTGAGGCAGTTGTAGTGAAAACAGAGTTTGTCGAGGATGATGTCTGCTCCTGTGATGATCTTGCAGAATCTTCACGCGTACACTGCCACACTGGACAAATGACGGAGACGTTGGAGCTTATACCGTGAGTCGGATTTTTCATTCAGGCGTCCGAATCATGCGAGCATCGTGCGAGAGAATTGGTTCCAGTCGGCAGGTGGCATCAGCGCGTCTTGCCATTGTGGGTTGATCTGCTTCAAGGGTAGAACGCTTGTGGTCGGCGACATGAGATGGTCGTCTTTGGCCGGTGATGATGCTTTGCCGGTCTCCTATTGCCGTTGGATGGGATTTAAATCAGACCACCAAATTAGCGCCGTAACAAAAAAAAGCGTGGCCGTAAGGTCAATCTTGTTTTGTTCGTCGTTGACCCCAGCAGCGGTGAAGTACACCTCCAAACTTGTCAGCCACATCCGAATCGTTGGTCCCTTAGAGTTTGCAGGATCGAATGGTTCTGGCGGGGCCGGATGAATTTTGGGTTCGCTCGAGAGTTGGGAACTTCTCTCGACGAGCACTGCGTCACGTGCTCTTGCGTTGTGAAGAGCCTCCATCACGACGTTGAGTTTTTGGAGCAGATGTTTTTTGATTTCTTCGAGCGTGGAGATTCGGTCTGCCAGTTACTCGTTGATCCGTGCCTGTCTTCCAGTGCCACCTGTCGTTCTTGCTGTTGTCGTTGAGGCTGTCTGTAGGAACGGCTGGTTTACCGCTGTTAAGTCCGCGACTGGATTGGTCGTTGAAGCGGTAGGGGTTAAAAAAACTGCCGCATAGCCTGCCACGTCAGCATACGCTATCGCTCAAGGGTTCGCGTACATAGGCACGTTTTTGCTCCTCCATCGCCGAAGTCATCGCCGAATACCCGCTGCTGGTTGATGGTTGCGCTCGCTTGCCTCACCTCGTAGTTGCAAAGTCTGCAAAGTCTTGACGTGCGAGATGTGCTGATGGCTTGTGCAAGGTAGTCCTCCAAATGAGTAAAACAATTGGATGCCTCTCCAGCATCGGTGCGCTCTGATACCAAGTTTTCTGCCGAACGGAGCGTAGATGGCAAACACGTGAGAAATTTATAATTAGTGTTAAGTGTACTTTGATGACAAGTGTCAAAATGATCGAACATATGTATACAAGTGTGGAGTTACGAATGAGGCATAGTCGGGGTTGTTGGGTCGATTATCGAGCAATACGTGCAGAGTCGCGTCGTGAGTGGTCAGATTCAAGAAGGTCCACTGAGAAATCGAGGGGCTTCGAGAATCGACGGTGAAGATGCGAGATGCATCTTTATAAATCCAGATTCGTCTCGATGTGTCAAGAAGTCAACTGAAAGGTCGTGATACTCCTGTCATAGGTTCGCGAGAGTGGTCGAAGTTGTCAGAAGGTTTGGGAAGATTCACTGGAGGCGAGGGCAATTGGCCGGTTTGTCCTCGACTGTCGGAGTGAATATCGAGGTCTTGCGATGCGGTGGACTGTTTGTGTAATGACAGAAATGCCCACTCCGAAAGATTAGGGATTCGTGTACGTCTGGTACGTAACACTGCATTCACCTGCTTTTAGTGGTTTTCCCCCTCCCTATCACTTAACATGGGGGCAAGTTTGAACCCCGGTACCCGAGTCCACGCCCTCTATGATAGGAGTGCAGTTTCACCAGACAAGTTTGATATTAAGCCAAAGTACCATCCAACATTGAAAGGAAGTGGATGAAACAAGTGCAGATTTAGTACTCAAATTGAAATTGATTTCCTTTGAGTGATTTAACTCCCACTTTACTCTGAATCCCGCCACTTTCTTTCAATAAAATGAGCCATCTGGAAAGCCACGCTGCAACTGAAATGGAGATAAAAGCCTTCATAGACCACCAAAATAAAACCAATATTTTTAAAAGAATTCGGTGGGTTCGCTTTCCCACGCGAGACCTCGTCCTTTTCCTATACGTGGTAAAGATCCACTTAATAGCGAAGAATGGGAATGCACAACACAGACACTACAACCATGGATGAGGAAAAAGGATGACTGTGCAGTTCAGTAATTCAGAGTCACACGCAATAGATGTGTTGCTTGACGGGGAGGGGAGGTCCCTTTAGCGAGCAAGCGGCGGTCTCCCTGTCGCTTGAGGCTCTCCCCCACAAGGCTTCGGGCTCAAACCAGACCTCCCTTCCAAGGTAACCGATGAGAGTCAGCACACCAGTTGCAACCAACGAGACTAGTCCCCTGGTATGACCCCGGATGACTCGTATACTAGCATCAAGTTCACAAGATGAAAGTTACTAGTCACGTGTTGAGTATATGTGCTGATGATGTTCCCAGACAATGTGCTCTCTTGTTGAACGTTGTGGATGGTGCTCTGCAGGGCCTCCCCCATGGTGGAGCCATTGATAGCAAGAAATCCTCATGCTCAATCACCTGCATTAGTGTCAGTTTTGTGTGCATCGAAGCCAGAGGTCACTACATGGCATAAACCAACACTCCCCCGAGTTATGGTTAATCACCCCAAATTCATACACTCAACAATTGGTGTATCAAAAAGTGCACTCCTATATGCAAACATTTCTCAAAAATCACCAACATTAATTCATGTCACTAGAGCCCAAACATAATTTCCTCATGTAAGGTGTTACCTATAATGGATTACATGTCCTACGTATTAGGTTTTGTTAGATGTCCATGTTCGCTGATATGTTCACTTTCCAATACACTTGTCGATACACAGTTTCAGGGGTGAGGTGATCGGTCATATATGACTCCCCTATGACATACAGACACACACTCACACGCAAGCACGAGTTTCACAAGAGGTGACACACAAGACTGTACATACGCACAATGAAAAGAGCTCAACCAGGGGCATCACGTGCACACAACAGACCAACGGCGTGAACTGCTACCTTTAAGACGTTGGTGCTGAGTGCCTTCCTAAGGAATTCAGCTCTTTGCTGTTGATTGTCGAACCAGACAATCCGGACATCACACGCGGCCACGCGCTCATGCACAAAATGATGCTCAACATTGATTTTCTTTGTGTGCGCATGATGCATGTCATCATTCTCAGAAATTGCCATGGTCCTTGGGTTGTGACAATGCATGGTGATACAGCAGATGGGGACACACAACTATTACAACAATGGACACAACCAGATTCTCTCACATGTGCCTACACCAAGAGCAACTTACTCTGCTCCGTTAGAGCTATGTGCTACATAGCCCTGATTACCACTCTTCCATGACACAACGGTCCCTCCAACAAGGACGATGTAGCTGGTGTGGCTGCGAGCATCAGCATCATGAGTCCGGTCACTTTCGGTGCAACCTTCAACCAGTATTGACGGTTACGCCTGTAACCAGAGACTGGCCCAAGCGTTGGACAGGGAATATCTAATTGCGTGCATGACCACCTCCATATGGCGTGCCTGAGGAAAGTGAGAGAACCGTCTACGAATCTTCACGGTAAAGGCGACATCTACCCTGGTCGTGGTCGCGAGGTATATGAGGTATCCAATCACGTGTAGATTGTTCGCCAGGTCAATCACCTATCCCAGCTTTGATATTTCCAGTGTCTTTAGAAGTCTCTGTCATGCAAGGATCATGGGCGTGGATGTCGTAGTCACTATCTCAAGTAAGAGGGCAAATCACTCCCAAAGGTTGCGAATGTATGAAGCTTGGTGGACATGGAGCACGTGACGAGAGCAGTTGCACTCCAGTTCCATTCCCAAAAAGAAATGTGCCGGTCCAAGGTCCTTCGCTTTGTACGTGGATTGTGGTGGTGACTTGACTAATCTGTTTTGACTTGGTGACACAATCTCCAAGTCATGTTGGGCCATGTGTTGATTGCCACCCTTCTCAAGGGTTCACATGATCTCTTCATTCCAAAACTTGGACGACTGCTTTAAGCTGTGGATGGCATTCCGCAGCCGCAAGACTCTGTCGGTGCCATCAGAGAACCCGGGAGGTTGAACCCTATAGATCTCCTCATCTAGCTTTCCATGCAAGAATGCATACTTAATGTCAATCTGTTCCAATTCCCAGTCATGTTGGACCACACGAACGACATCGCTTGAGCTGTAGTGTAACATCCAACTGGAGTAAAGGTCCCATCAAAGTCGATGCCTAGAACTTGGGACAACCCCTTTGCAGTGAGATGTGCCTTGTACTTGTCAAGTGCACTTATGGGTTTGTACTTGCGCCAAACGACCCATTGGACATTGATGGCCTTATGCTCTGGTGGCAGATTCGACCAGCTCGCACACGACATGGTCATCAACTTGTCTTGCATGGCAGATTCCCACTGCTGGGCATCTGAGGCCGTGTGTGCTTGCCGAACCATCGTAGGCTTAAGGGCAAGAGGCAAAGTGTCGATTGTAGTATGGCACTAAACAATGGTACTGGGTGCTTTGGCGTCCAGTGCCACTGCATGCTCAGTCGAGAGCAGTTCATATTCTAGGATGGAACTGGGATGAACAATCGCAGATGCTAGGCCTAGCGCGTCCATGCCTGTTGGCACAATAAGGGACTGCTCAGTCTGGAATCAAGACGATCTGGAAGATACGGTGGGGACACTAGAGGAGTGGTTAGGGAGCACACAAAGGTGCCCATCACAGATGAAGGGTGAGACAGGTGCAAGACTAGTGGGATCAGCAGATGAGTGTGATGACCCGCCGGTCGACATGTCAAGAGGCGTGAGGGGCACGACGGGGGGAACTGGATTGGACGGAGCCGGAGGGGCTTGACCAGGGGACATAGGTGCAGAGGGAGGCGAGGAAGTGACTGAAGAGACCGGCAGGCCAGACTAGCTGGAGTGGGATGGGGAGTATAGTGAGGTGGGTGTGGACGCAGAACCCAACGGCTGTGCCAGGTTTGCGGGTGCGGGTTGCGGGGGAGCAATCGTATGGCCTGCCGGAGCAAATGACTGACTCCTCCCTCCCAGATGAGAGAGCGAGAGAAGGGATCCAGTAGAATAGATGTAACCAAGGTTTTAAAGAAAGATGGACTCAACGGCTTGCACCTCACGGGACTCAACAACACGTTGAAGCATGGGGTCCCAAAAGCGCCAAGCCTTAGACTGATCAAAGTCATCCAAGAATAGGCTCCGCCGGCCCCACGGGGCAAGTTTGCCACTACGTAGGTCATCAGGAAGCAATGTTGTTCCACACTTGAGCAAGGCGAAGGTCGGCTCGAGCACAAGACCACCGCTCGAAGGGTGTGACAGTGTCAAGAAGAGGCCCATGAGGAAAACGGCTCCAGATCTATGTCATGTAACTCATGGCTTCAAACGCAAACAGCGGCGGCAGGCTGGACTGAGAAAACAAGGTACGGACGCCGTCAGCTAGGGTAGGATTCAACCGCTCGGAGACATTGTTCTATCGGGTGTGTAAGGAGCCGAGGTCTCCAGACACACCCGTTTGGAAGCAAGGAAGCAGAAAATGGATCGAGAAACTCAACACTACAAAACATATGTAAGGAGCACTGACAGCCGCGCTCAGCCTGGACAAACTAGGACTCAATGACAGAATAGAAATTTCTCTTCTGGCGAGGAGTGAAGACCCAGCTGAAGTGGGAGAAGTCATTGGTGAGACAGAAAACATAACAACCGACATACCCAAGGAGGTCATGGGGAAGGGGACACATGATATCAGCATGAACCTTGTCTAGGGGACTAGTGGAGCAAGATTTAGAGCCAGAGAAAGGTGAGCAATCCATCTTGCCCTGGGCACAGCCAAAATAGGCATTGGGAAAAGGAGAAGGGAAGGTGGAGGAAGACAACACAAGAGCAGGCTGAAGGAGGAGCATGCTGGTGATGGCATCAGTGTGCGCATGAGCGAGATGATGATGGAATAGGTGGACGAGATCGGGCAAGAGAAAGGGTGCAACATAGGTGAGAGCAGTGCCAATGAAGGCGACGGAAGGGCAAAGACGAACAGTGCCAACACTGCGACTGGCTGAGAATTCCATACCTTGATCATCCAGAGATGACATTGAAAACATACTGAATTCCAAGGAAGAGAAACACAGTCGATCAGATAGAAACAGAGCATTGTCGAGACCAGTAAAATGGACGACACCAACATCCTGAACAGGGAGCAACTGACCGGACCGAGTGCGCACAAAGCAAATGGGCCCAGCAAGAACCAAAGAGAAAAAATGACAAGGGAAGAAACGTCATATGATGGGTGGCTTTGGAATCAAGGATCTAGAAGCCACCTGATGCTCGTATGGGGGGCAAGACCCCACTGGTCGCAACAGTGCCAAGAAGGAGCATAGAGGGGGCAGATGGGGTACAGACAATAAGACTACGGGAAAGGACGATAGACTGCCCATGCTCAACCCACAGGAAAGAATCGCACAACGGCTAAGGCTGCACACGAATCCTTGGATTCGTGCATCTGTTTCACGAATACCGAATCCGGATCCGGATTCATGAATCTGGATCCAGGGTTGGGTCTTGTTTGGGGATTCAGGAATCCACTAACGAATCCTGGGTGGGGGGGGGGCAGTGGAGGGGGAGAGGAAAAATAAGAACGAGTCAGTTCATGTTTGACTGATGTTAAAAAAATTTCGAACGTCTCAATTCCTAAAGATTCGGAAGTCTGAATCGTCGCCGCTCGCTGACGGCGGCACTGTCTAGCACATCTCGCGCATGTGCCAGGAATGTGACCTGGCACATGCGCGAGATGTGCAAGCCAACGTCGCACTCTTGCCGCAAACGAGTGGCGAGACTCGCAATCATCGGCCAGGTCGTCACATGCTCGTGCAGGAGTTGCGAGTGTGTGATGACCTGGCCAACGTGCGCTGCACCAATCAGGGTATTGCAATGGACGGCAGTAAGACTGGCACGTTCGCACATTCTGTGCGAGTCAGCCAGGCTTGGCGTCCAGCCAGTCAGGTGACCAACCTGACTGGCAGGCTTGGCATCGACACAACAGAGGCTGCGCCACCAGGCGTGCCAGCTCGAAAGGGAAAAATGACAGAACAGAACTGCCACACCACTTATTGCTTTAGAGAAGAGGACGCGTGGCACGTGACAAGAGTGCTACATATGATGCTGAGTGCTACAAACGACATGCTGACCTGAAGCTCAGGCACAAAGAGCACATCGGACAAGAAAAAAATACCGGCAATACGAGTGACGCATCTGACAACAATGTCCTGAACTCGCAAAATCTGGCCAGGCCATTGCGGAAGAAACGGAGATCACCGACGGACCCTAACGCAACAAATAAAAATGGCACGAGACAAAAGTATGTGACGAGTAGCTCCATAACCATTAAACAAAAGCCATTCGACACAGGAGACAGAGCAATCCCACGACATTGAACGACACTGGAAAACAAAATGTCAGAGATCTCAGCCGGCCCAGAGCTCAAAGCAAGAAGATGTGGCTACGTAAACAACCGCCAATGGTCAATCTAATCATTAGGCAGCACGACCCCACTTCGGGACATACCCCAAAGGACTCCACTCGATGGACAACAGTGATCCCCAGAATCAACAATAAGACTAACACTAGAACGGACATCTAAAGGTCGAGGCTGGAGAGGGGTGGCTGACAATCCTACACATGTGCCCGATTTGCGCACTGACCGGATGCATCCACCGAACTGTTGTATGATGACTGGAGAGAGAGGGTCCACGCAATGGATAGGAAGGGAGGGGAAGAGGGGGGGGGGGGGGGGGGGGGG
>SZWC01003429.1:182955-196276 GCA_023375785.1 Penium margaritaceum
CGCACGCACGCACGCACGCACGCACGCACACACACACACACACACACACACACACACACACACACACACATACACACACACACACTTGTCACATGCCACCAAAGGCATGGGACAGCCAATCACAGCCCAACACTCTAAACCACGGTCCTTAACACGGAGCGAAGGAGGGGAAAGGAAGGTGAAGCGCGCGGGAAGGTGCAGGGGTCACGCACCAGCTGCTGAAAACGCCGCAGCTCTGGCAGTAGCAACAGCTGGCTGTGGCGAAACCCGATTGTGTGTTTCCAAAGCTTCTGTGGTGCCGCCATCGCCCACCCCACCCCCTACACCGTTGCCAGCAGCAGCAGCAACAGCGACGGTTGCAGCATTCTCGTCAACGGACGAGTTTCGTCGGTGTCTGCCTCCCTTCTTCTTCAAAAAACCACCTCCTCCTCCACCGTCGCCGCCGCCACTGCCACCGCCGCTGCCGCTGCCGGTGCTGCCGGATTCGCTGGTTTCGGATCCGGGGGATGATTTGGAAAAGGGATTTTTTACGGGAAAGGAGAATGGAAGGCGTGGAGAACGGATTTGATGTTGCTGCTGCTGCTGGTCGCCGCCATTGTCGTTCTCGCGGCTTCCGGTTGTGACCTTCTTGGGAAACAGGTTTCGAAAAGCCATTTCCTGGTTGGGCTTGTCAATTAGGGGTGAGGAGGGGGGGGGGGGGATGGCGGGAAAGCGGTAGTGAGGAAATGACCGAGGGAGCGCAAGACGAATGCAGGGAAAGGGGGGGTGTGCAAGTGAGGGGAGGAGTGAGGGGGCAGGAGTACGACGTCCTTCGTGCTAACGGGAACGGGTGTGGACAGGGGACAGGGTGGAGGGGGTGGTCGGAAGGGGTGGGTGAGGACAGGGTGGGGAGGGGGGGGGGAGTTGGAACCGATGGCTTCCTGTTCTGGTCGCGGTTAGCTGCCAGTGATGATTCGCAGCAACATGGAGTGGCAGGATTTGGGGCGACGA
The DNA here is from genome assembly GCA_023375785.1 of Penium margaritaceum. Lineage (NCBI taxonomy): Eukaryota > Viridiplantae > Streptophyta > Zygnematophyceae > Desmidiales > Peniaceae > Penium > Penium margaritaceum. The sequence continues at coordinate 183,946 of SZWC01003429.1, forward strand.
GTGGCTACAGTGTAGAGTGTGGAGTGGTTTCGGATAGGACATGCGATGGAGGCTTGCTGTGGAGGCACCGGCATTGGGGGGGCAAGGAAGGGTGTCCGCCTGGATTTCCCCGCGGGCGAAAACTGTTGGTACAAAGTTTTCCAAATGAAATCACCCTTCTCACACCGTTCTGGTTGCAAAATAACCGAACTGTCCGATTGTTGCAGCTACTGCACGACGAGTAACGAAGGGAGAGAAAACAGTATGTCCATGCCATGTTCCGGCAACGCATGAGTACAACATATCCGCAAAATTTAATACCCCAAAATTGAAGGATTTCCATACTTGAAGATGCTTGTGCAAATTTTGAGGCAGACTCAAGACCCCCATTGCATATGAAAGGTGAATTTTCTCACCAGGCACGAGGCAATATGGCCAAGGCCAACCGTATGCTGACAAACAACCTTATTCACAAGGGACCGGTCGTACCCCTCCCCCCTCCATGCAAGGTAAGTGTTAGTTAACAGGATAGACCTACATGACTTTCGCGTTGACTCTATGTTAGCGAACGCCTTCTGTTACCACGATGTTGCACAAAAAGAAACCAAAGCTCGATTTTTCATGAGGGGCTATGCTTGAAAATAAATTATATGTGATCACTATTGTTTTCTAATGTTGGAAAGTGAAACTTTCATAGTCCCCCTCATAAACATGGGACACAAGCAACTGGAAATATCGAGGAAGAGTTGCTAATCATCAAACTTGACCATCATCTTTCGTAAATCAACCATTTACGGTTGGCTCGAAGTAAAGTGAACACTTTTTTCACTCTGATCATTAAACAACCAAATGGCCAAGTCATCAAAATTTCCTTAAAAGGTAATGGATGTCACAATCGAGCATGAACATTTATTCAAAATAATGGTTGGTATTCTTACCAATAATACTATACATTAGCACCTATTTTTGGGTGCTTTCATTCATAAATTCCTCTATTTATGATAATCTTTGATCAACCTTCAAAGTTCACTTTGTCCTGTTCCTTTCATCTTCCCATGCTTAACATCGTCACTTTAATACAAGACATGTCTCCCAGAGTAATCGTCTCTTTCCAAGTGTGATTCTGGCTTTACGAATACATGTATGTTTGTACATAATGCGCCAGTAAGGCCTTTTTATGGAAATTCCAAGGTAATGTCCATTCATTAATATTCAAAAACTATCAAGTGTAAGGTACTAAAAAACAAAACGCCGATTTATTTAAGTAGTAAGGTGCAATTTTTCAATCTTCGTCCTCAATCCCTAATGCAAGAAATGATCATTAGAAAATTGTAAGATGGGGTTTCATGTATTCCACATTCAAAACAAGGTCAAAATTGGCGGCCAAAATGCTTGGACGAACAAATAATGGCAAATTGTATGTGATCTTAGAAGCATGGGAATCTTAACGTTTTCTAAAACCAAAAAAATATATGATTTGCAAATCAATATCTGAATCTTAGTTTTTTTACGGTGTCAAGGGGTTGAGATTGTTTTGGGATGGGTTTACATGGGGCGTCCTTGACACTCAACACATTAAAGGGGAACATTTTTTACTCTATTTTTAGAGGAATGACTACTAATGATCTTGAACTGAACCTTTATAATCCACCTAAGAATCACGGCAAACCTTGGTACATAGTCAACGTGCATGCTATATGTGGCCAAAATCTTTGATTCTATCAACATTTGTAAAATATATCACAACCCCACGACTCAACACATGCAACATGGGAAACTATTCTACGAAACATTGTAGTGAAGTACCAAGTACCTGAACAAACTTGAAACGATGAATCCGAAACATTTCAGCTACGTGTTGTTTTCCGTCTTGATCATGGGACTTGTTAGTAACAAATAAGGATTTCCCCCTCTGTATTGTCCATCTCTCTCAAGAGATGACCCATCGCATATGAAAAGGGGGTGAAACTGTTTCCAAGACATGTTTTAATGAAAATGTAAGTCCAAAACCTATTCAGTGACCTTCATTTTCTGAATTTTCAAGTAATCTTGTATGCTTTCAGAAAAGGCACAAAAGAATGAAGATAACTAGGTAAACAATACATTTTCTAAAAACTAAATACATTTTCACTTAAAATTATGAAAAAAAATGTCTATATACATTTAAGCGAAAGTAACATCTCAAAAAACTCTTTTCAACTAGTCCAACGTATAAATGATGCAACAAATACATTGTGTTTTATCTTAAAAAACAACGAAGGCCGTTTCAATCCCGCGTTTGGCGGCGCTAACAGAAATCATCCCTCGTTTCAAACTGGTCAAAACAATCCCGCGATCACTAGCAAGGGCGGTTTTAACCCTAAAAAAAGCGCACGTAACTGACTTCACTACGCGACACTTTTGTGCACTGGCAGTGATCTTGACCACGTGATACGTCATCATACGAATGGTGAAAGCAGCCTGCCGGCAACTGTAGGCTTCCTCGCGTGCGACATGCCAAAAACAAGAGGCGGCTCCGTTTCCATCGAGTTGTCCGTTAGTACACCCAAAAGATGGACATTTATGCCCCCACGATCTCTTGATCGGGAGAGGCGCAGATCGAGTCGAAGAGACACCTGCAATCTCTAGGCTTAGCCCGGCTCTCTCACATCGGACCGAGCTGATCGATGTGTGTCGCTAGGACTTAGTCGCCACGCCAACGACGCGTTCAAGTCCTCTCCACTGCACACTGGATATATCAGATAGTGCATCAGCAAGCATCAATAGGTGAGCTGGTCAATGGATGTATGATGTGCCATGGAAATAAGGGAGGCATAAGGAGGAAACATTTAAGAATTTAATGTTAGGGTTTGAAGAGGAGGGAAGTTAATGGGGGCCAAACAAAGGGATAAGGGTTGCGATTTTGGACTTCGAAGTTGTTTGTTGATTTTTTTCTGTTTTTTGTAACTGTCTTTGCAGAAGTCATGGATGAATACCTATCCCAGCTAGGAATCTTTTTCACGTCTGGCACTACGCACGATGCCACCGTGCCGAATGAGGTGGAAAATGGGGTCATCGACACTTACCCAATCACAGAAAGGTTTCATTCATGTCAACACTGATTTGGCGGGCAGTGCCGACATTGATGATGCAGATGGTGTTCATGATTAACATGTGGATGAAGTAGGGGACGAGGGAGAGGGAACTCGCATGAATGCCAATGCAACTGCACGAGTAAGTGGCAACTTCCATGGAAACATGGGTCGCAGTGGTGATGGCCAGGATGGTGGCACGGAAGAGGAGAATTCAGACGAGGACGATGATTTTGAAGATGCTACATCTTGGCATGAGGATGGCAAAAGTAATGGGTCTCATGACGAGGTGCACGTGGATGTTGGTGATGAGAGCGGTGATATGGTGGGTGGGGATGGAGCAGGTGGGAGTGGAGGAGATATTAATGTGCAAGATGATGAGCAGATGGCAGAAGAGATTCACGATGAATGCGATGATGAAGTAGAGGACGACGACGATGTTGATGAGGAGAGTGGAGATGTGGCTGAGGAGGGTTATGAGACGTCGAGTGAGAGTGACGAGGCTGAAGAAGACGGATTCATCGGGGGAGATGAAGAGCGAGATGCAACCAACGGAGAAGGAGTGAAATCTGCCCTTGCAACTTTGGCGGTGAAAAAGATGTTCGACACAAAAGAAGAGTTGTTGCAAACTCTCTACGAGTACAATGTAAAGCTGAACGTGAGCTCACGCATGAAGAGGTATGTCATATCTATTTTTGTCTAAACATGAACGAGCACCGGTCCCGTTCTCATGTGGGATTGGATGTGTGTGTCACCTTCTTATGTTACTTGCTTGAATGTGTGCGATGTCTTCTTATGTGCACACAATTCTGTCAAGACTAGTGTCAAAGAGCGTGATTGCTTGATGACGTGAATGTTGACTGTCCATACCTTGCATGTTGTCCTTTCTTGTGTTTTCATTTTGACGTGTGAAGAGGAGCGGCAAAGCAACATACCGAGTTGTTTGTGCCCTCAAGAAGACGACAAGCTGTCCTTGGCGCTTGACAGCTTCTATACGTAAAGTAGGCAAGGCAAAGGGGAAGTGGATGATAACAGCACGTATGCCGAAGGAAGAGGATGGGAGGCACTTTTGTGGGGGAGTTGAGGTGCGCTACCATGCCACACGTAAACTTGCATGGGTAGGGCAAAAGTTGCAAGAAGCAGTGACAACTAATCCGACCTTAATACCACGAGCTTTGAAGGCATTAATTCGTCACAAAACTGGGGCTACGGTAGCGTTGCGCACTATACAACGGGCACGTGATGAGATTCTAGGACGTTCACTGAAGAATAGCTCAGAGGATTTTCGCAAGTTTCTCTTATTCATTGGGCATTTACAAGTACACGATTAGGGTGGGCACTACAAGTTTTGGGAGGAAGTTGACGAAGCTCAAGGAAAGAGTCGATGGAAAGGGGCATTTTTGCACCTAAGGCTGCGATCGAGGGCTACATGTGGTGTCAAGCATGGGTCGCCCTTGGTGGAACTCACACATACAATCAATGGCGACAGGTGGTGCTTACCGCCAATACCCTTGATGAAAAGCGACAGATTTACCCCATAGGTTGGGCCGTTGTTGAGAGTGAGTGTTACGAGAGCTAAAAGTGGTTCTTCAACGAGTTTTTGGATGCCTTTGTGACGATGAGTGAGCAGCCATTGGTGATCGTTTCAGACTGACAGAAGGGCCTTGACAGGGCCATCCGTGAATGTGAAGAGTGGAATGTTGCCCATGCAGTTTTTACTCAACACATTGCTGAGAACGTGAAAGCGAAGGGGGGGTTGTAGCAAAAGAGGCGTTTTGGAAGGTTGATCGTGCAAGGAGTGAACGGAGGTTCAACGAGGTGCCCGACGCCTTGGACGCACTATCACCAGCTGTTGCAAGGATATTTCGACGCATTCCACCCTCCAACTTTGCGGCATATGCCTTTCCGCATGCAAGGCTACCCCATGACACCTCCAATATTGCAGAGTCATGGAACAACAAATTTCGAGAGATTCGCAAGAATGCACCCCTCCAAATGTGCATGGCCATCTACGACTGCGTCATGCTTCAATTCAAGGAGCAAAGGGATAAGGCATATGCATGGCGGTCAGCCTTCATTCGAGGAAGCCAATTGCCACTGCGCATGCACCTTGCACGTGTGCCTTCTCGCACATGGGAGAGCCATCAAAGGGAGTTTGTGATAATGACATCGGTGCAGGCCACCGGTCTTTTGGGGAAAGTATTGACTACAAAGGGCTGGGTTTTGAAGGTGGATGTTGCCGAGCGAAGATGTGATTGTGGATCATATCAAGACACTAACTTTCCATGTGTCCATGTTGCACACATCATCATGACTGAAGGCCTCGCAGCAATGGTCACCAAGCATGTTCATCCCGCATACACGGTGAAAGCATGGAGGAGGAGCTACAAACTATCACTTCCACCTGTCACCCTAGATGACTTGCCGCTTGACGAGTGACGTTGTTAAGCTCCTTGGATAAAGAGAGCACCTCGCAGACCGAGAACGAGGAGGCAAAGTGCAAGTGTGCAAGAGGCAATTCAAAGGCAGAGGTGCACAAATTGTGGCCAAAATGGCCACAATCGAAGGACGTGCAATGTTGCATACGACACGGTAGCACACGAGTTTGTTGGACATGGTCCACAAACGGAGACTCCTCATCGTGCATTTGACAATGTCGTGGGAGGTCTTGACGGTGAAGAGGGACCTTTGCATGGCGACGTGGGTGTGTCTCAGTGGGATGATGTGGGAATATAATTTAGGCACTTGTGTGACATCGTCTTTGCTTACATGACCGCAACCGTGTGTTATCTCTCACTCCCTCTCCCCTCCCCCCATCCTCTCCCCCCTCCCCCTCCATCCCTCTCTCTCTCCTCTCCCTCCTCTCTCTCTCTCACTCACAACTTTCTCTCCTTTCTCTCTCTTTCTCTCTCTCTATCTTCCTTATCTATCCCCCCTCCTTATGTCTCCTCTCTCTCACATTCTCTCTCTCTCTCTCTCTCATTCTCTCTCTCTCTCATTCTCTCCCTCTCATTCTCTATCTCTCTCTCTCTCTCATTCTCTCTCTCTCTCTCTCTTTCTCTCTCTCTCTCATTCTCCCTCTATCTCTCATTCTCTCTCTCTCTCTCTCTCTCTCTCTCTCTCTCTCTCTCTCTCTCTCTCTCTCTCTCTTTCTCTCTCTCTCTCTCTCTCTCTCTCTCTCTCTCTCTCTCTCTCTCTCTCTCTCTCTCTCTCTCTCTCTCTCTCTCTCTCTCTCTCTCTCTCTCTCTCTCTCTCTCTCTCTCTCTCTCTTTGTTTGTATTCCTCTCGCAGTCTCTTGCTACGCAAGATTATTGCAGTTTTCATGACATAATCCTAACAACTATCTGCATATATTTCAAGTTATGTTAGTAGTCCATATTTGTGTACATGAAAGGGGTGAAATTATTCTCTAACTCAATCAAGTCGTAGTCATGAATGAAGTGTCTTGGGATTTTGAAATTGTAATGTCAAAGGTTCAATGCAAAATTCACTTGTAATATTCCTACGAAGAATGCTTAGGTTAATTCCCTTCCTATTTTGTGAATTATTTGTACAATCCGTTTAGGCATTGTAGTGAAACCAGGATCATTGTTGTGTCCTGGCTTGCTTTGGTAGCCATGTACCCTCACTCTACATTCTTCCAAAAGTAGGGGCACACGATAAGATGAAAAACCTTTCCGGTCCCATTCTGTACCTGTTGCTAACGTGTTTCACATCGCATCGACGTCACTTAACCTATAGTTGCCGCAAGGCTGCTTTCCCTATCGCTATGGTGACGTATCACGTCGTCAAGATCACTGCCAGCGTAGAAAAGAGTCGAGTAGCGAAGTTAGATACCGTGTGGTGGTTTTTTTAGGGTTAAAACCGCCCTCGCTAGCGATCACGGGATTTGTTTTTGACCAGTTTGAAACGAGGGATCATTTCTGTAAGCGCCGCCAAATGAGAGATCGAAACTGCCTTCATTGTCAAAAAAGAACTAATCATTGAGAATCATAAGAAATTTTGATGAATTTAACAATAACTCTAGATATAAGAATAAAAAAAATTCTTAGTAATATCTCTTAAGAAATGACTACATATCATAGTTAAACTTTTCAATTTCATCATTTTTATCATCAAATTAAATGAGAAATAAGGTGAAAAGTTTCATGGAGTTTGTAAATGTATGACAATGTAGATGGTCATGGAGAAAACCACATATCTTCCTTTATGGTCAATCTATTACATTTTTTTCATGTTAGAAGGGCATTCTCTCTTTCTTATATTTATGTTACCCTTGAGAAAATTACAGTCCTTTTAGTTTTTTGCACAAACTTACCCGTTAGCTATGTAAAGGAGTATAGCCTCATAGTGTACCTCCTGATTTATAATAGTATTTTCCAACATTCTCACAAGATAGTTGAAAAGGAGAGCATCATGAATTGGAGAAGAAGTTCCTTTCGAACAAAGGTTGGCCAATCCGATCTCCCTATATCTTCAAAGAAGGAAACTTTTCCTTTGATCAAGTAAGAACATGACCTTGAAAATGGTGTGACAATGGCAAAAATGAAAAATCACTTCCACAACATGCATGTTTGTATATTAAGACCACAAAAAAGTTTCCAAAAGCATACACAAGAATTTGGCCCAATTATACAGCCATATCCATAAAAAATGGCAGACCATTGTATAAATGTCATACCATAAGGATTCATGGAACATTTCACATAATTAAATAACATGTAACACATTATCAATGACTAAAATAAATTATAACGAAGATGACATTTATCAGTCATTCATTTAAATATCTAATTTTTCATCTGCAATTGATGGGAATCAAACTTTGTCTTGCGAATCACAAACATCAATGTGTTAAGCTGATGAAAAGGTTTAAAATATCATGCTTGATGGTTCACAAGGCATCCCATAGACTACCAAGCGAAGAAATGTCTTATTACATATAAATACCATAAAATAATTTGATACTTGGTGAAGGAACATTTAAATTGAAGAACTGATAATCATGGTATGATATTAACAACACATGGCATATTGTGTGCAAAAAACATAAGTTTAATATGAAAATGCCATTATCTATGTGAAAGTGGATTAAGGTGTAAGGTGATGATTCCTCCTATTTTCTTGTAAGGAGATGAATGATTTTTAATTATGGGTAAACATTTCACCAAGGTTGACAGAGATTTAATTTGAAAACATTATGACGCATGATTCTTGTCCATAATATAAAGACAAATAAATCAGCTGAATTTGAAGAAGCATAGGTGATCAGACCATGGTTTCTATAAAATTTATTAGCCTAAGCCATTTCTACTTCTCAAAATATATGTTTTTAATTCCTTTATGCTAAGATTAAAAACCATTGGGAGTTCAGAATTACTAGAGAAAAGAATCCCTAAAAATGACAAATGGATAAAAGACGCCATCCAATCTAATTGAATAGTAAAAGTTACTTTCAACGTCCATAACTTTTGGAGGTGTCTGTATAAAATATATCTCCACCAAAGTTTGAAATGTTGAAACAAGGGTGACTTGAAAGATTGTGTATAATGGATTTACATCTAATAGGGGCTATCCTAGCAAAGTTGAAAGCTTAATTGTATGAATTCACTAGTTAGTGTAAAGGGGTTTACACATAAATTCATGTAGAAAAAACAAGGAAAAGGGTTTTTAGAAACTAGCTTCCACATGTGTTGGTTATATTCTTGATGTGATAAAGTGGAAGATGAACAACCCCACTTATTTTCCAAAGGGGCTTCCAAGGTTGATAGTCACTTGTATAGTGACACTTGCACATGGTTGCTGAATTGCGCACTGTTGATTTACCAAAGACTTCATGAAAAGAGTGTACTATGGGGTTATGTATCAATATTCAATGTAGAATTATGTGGCCTTTGACCAACAATTCATTTTTATTGATGGACAACAATGTTGTGTACTAATTTTTCCATATTCAAATATTTCCTAAAATCCTGTTGTCATACTTCATAATTCTCCCTATCATGTTTGATCACCCAATAGAACTCCATTCTACATGAAGGATTCTGGAACACAAAACCTCCATCCGAGAGCAATTGGACCAACTTGACCAAAGTCATGATGAGTGAATACGAAACCGAATACAAAATGTTCGTACGTCTACATGATGTTTCTATTTGAAAAAGAATCAGTAAATATAAATGGAACAAATCATAGTATGTTTGGACTCCACTTATTTCATATGCTAGTTACCATAGAAAGAACCTTATAACAAACTGCCATATAAAATCTTTGAGAGGGGGGGTTGATTTTCACGCGTGGAAAAACTTGAAGTATGAATAGGTTTTGTTTAGAAGTCGCACACATTACATCTTTAAAAAATTAGGCTTGTAAACAAATCTTCATGTAATATTGAAAGTGTCTTGATAATTAATGTAAAGTTTCAGATGAAAGAAGCATAATCAAAACACACTTCATGTTTGGAAATTGTGTCAGAAGTTTTTCGTTTTGTCATAATTAACAATGAATTGTGTTCCATACACTAATGAAATGCATATAATACTTCATAATGAGGGGTAATGAGCTTGAAAAATAGGTCCATCTTGTAATTATTAACACCTTCCCAAGTACGTAATTTTATATTTTGATTGAAATTTACAATGTGGTTCATTTCATAATAATATAAAACTAAATAGTGGCAAGTAAATGATGTAGAAATGGAAGAAATCTTAGGACACACAATTGTCCTTTTTTATTATAAGTAAATCCACCATTGCATATTTTAAGATTTGCACAATGGAGGTGAATTACTTTTGTCTAAAAGGATTAAATAAATTTTTTTCATTAGAAGGTGAGGTACTAGGTATATTTATGCCAAGTGACGTGTGAATGAAATGAGCTTAAACATGGATGTATCCACAAAAGTGGTACCAAGTGGCCATAAGGTACTTCCTCCACATGCCTTCACAAAATGCTTCAACGCGAAACTGCTGGAAACGTTCTTACAAATTTATATGTGTGTGGTGGAAGAAGCACACACATTTGTGGGAGATGCTTGCTAAGGTAATGGATTGTAGTGTCAGAGACTAGGCTTTACAGGTATACAAAAAGTAGTGAATAGAACAAAACATGAAGTGGAACCCAAAGAATCTCAATGCATATTTGACTAAATGAACTCATCCCTTTACTTAGTAATGAGACACGTTTGCTATGCCGGCTCAAGTGCACCATTATTTGGTGGTTGCATAACCCCTTGGGTAGTTACGAACCCATGCAGAGAGGTGAAGAAGGTGATGTCATGTGATGATAGCTTCTGGGTCACCTGACAATTGTAGTGTGTCCTTGAATGTAGAGAGACACATGGAATTTGAAGAGGCACTCGCAATTGAAAGGTCATTAGGAATTTTAGTGGCATTCTTAGGAAGAGGAAAATGAAGAATAGTACTAACCAACCACCATTTAGCTAAAACCTTAAACCTCCTTAGCGTCATTGAGTGAACCCAACGGTCATTCCAAATAATGAGGCGGGAACGATTTCAGCCATACCCCTCAAAACATTTCCATTATATTTTTTTCAGCTCCTGTTAGGTAATGAGACAAACAAAGAAAGAAAAATTACCCAAATGCGACCATTAGGACTTGGTTATTTTCAACAACACATTCTCACTTGAAGAAATGGGATGGAACAAGGATTCTTGCTCCTATGATAATTCTTCCTTAAGATTGTGGCCCACTTTAGGAAACATATTTAATGATGATCATTTTTTGTAACGGGCCGTGTCTCCAGCTCCTGCTCTGAAGTCGTCGTCGGAGTTCGCAGAATGGCGTTCTCAGTCCGCGTCAGGGGTTCACCCCCTTCGCGAGACTGAGGGGCAATCGTCATCAACAACCCAGAGCAGGGAGACTCGAATATTTCGAGTCTCCGGAGGCCCATTTCCGTTTTTAACCAAACCCCTGGTTTTGGGACCCAAACCGGGGGTTTTTACCTCGAACTCGTGTGTTCGCACAAGTTATATCGTTTGTTTTACGTCGAAGTTCGTCATAAAAGAACTTCGAGTTTCTTTTTGTCGTTCTGGCGCGAAATCGTCGCGTGCGAGGCACGCTGGCGATTTCGCGCCAGTAGTTTTTTTCCTCACTCTCGCTCCCCCTATCCCTCGTCCTCTCTTGCTCATTTGCAAGGAGGGCGAGGGGGGGACGAGGGCACGAGGCCACGAGGCCTCACCCTCGTGGCCTCTCAGGCGCCGATCCGGCTGAGGCCGCGATCGGCGGCTGGCGGCTGGCCGGCCGGTGGCCGGCCGATCACTTGGCCGGCCGGCAGCGAGCTGGCCGACGGCCAGCGAACTGCTGGCCGCCGGCCAGCCCTCGCTGGTGCGAGGGGTGGTGCGCAACCACCCCTCGCATCGGCGAGGAGGGAGGGCCGAACCGGCCCTCCCGCTACATTCCTCCCCACTTATTATGAACCGTCCCGGTTCATGAACAACAAGTAGGATTGTCAATCAGTGATTCATCAACATTGTGAAAGAAAATTAATAATTTCAATCACCAGCTAAACATGAACACGTGCATGGTACATAGACCTAAGTTGCAGCTTGTAGGTCAGCATGGCTAGCGGCCTCCCCCCTTTAGGCTGGAGCGTCCGCGCGACAACCATGTTGGGCGTCCCCAACCTCCTATGGTCGCTGTCCATGAATGCTGCCCTGTGGGAATGTTGTTCACTTTTCCGCGTTCAGGTGGTACCTCCTGCCACGCGTCGGTCTGTGCAAGCTGCAAGCTCGCTCCAGTACTCGTTGACCACCCCTGTGGGCAACCGAGATTCGGGCTCCCATGAATTATGTTCATGTCCACAACCGACCCAATGGACAAGGTACTCCCTGACAACGCCCGACCGAAGAGTACGCTCTCGGTGCTGGAGTAGGCGAAGGACCTCGTATTGGCAGTCGGCAGCCAGGACTGCTGGCGGTGGCTGAACGGTTCCTTCTGCCATGTATGGAGCCAGCAGGCTCACATGAAACACGTCATGTACCTTCATACTCGGCGGAAGTAGCAATCGGTATGCCGCTGGCCCGATGCGTGCTACAATGGGAAACGACCCAATCCACTTTGGTAGAAGTTTTCTTGCCCCTGGCGACTTCAACCGAAGGTTTTTAGTGCTAAGCAGCACTTTGTCACCGATGTCAAACGACACCTCCCGGCGACCTTTGTCGGCATATGCCTTTTGTCGCTGCCGAGCTGCTTGAAGGTGACCCTTCGCCTCCTGTAACAAGGAGTCGATGCGCTCGGCAAAGGCTTGAGCAGAAGGGACC
>SZWC01003430.1:10124-23693 GCA_023375785.1 Penium margaritaceum
TGCCTTGACAAAGTTGGCATGTGCCACTGACCATGACCACAAATGTATCCAAGTGACTTTTACTTCTATTGATCATAACACAAGTCAGCCACGGTCAGAGTGTCCAATCACAGTGGACATCTAATATGCATGACCTTGCAGGTATAAAAAAGGTTAAAACCGGTGGCTTGGCACTGCTATTATGCGCAATGCCTTGGCAAAGTTGGCATGTGCCACTAACCATGACCACAAAGTTTACCAAGTACCTTAAACGACTATGAATCATAACACGTGTCAGCCACGGTCACAGTGTCCAATCACAGTACAGATATAATTGGCATGACCTTGCATGTATAAACAAGATAGAATACTGGTGGCTCGGTGTGGCTATTGTGCGCAATGCCTTGACAAAGTTGGCATGTGCCACTGACCATGACCACAAAGTTTACCAAGTGACTTTAACTTATACGAATCGTAACACGAGTCAGCCACAGTCAGAGTGCCCAATCACATTGCACATCTAATATGCATGACCTTGCAGGTATAAAAAAGGTAAAAATCGGTGGCTTTGCACGGCTATTGTGCGCAATGCCTTGACAAACTCGGCATATGCCACTGACTATGACCACAAAGTTTACCAAGTACTTTAAACGGCTATGAAGCATAACACGAGTCAGCCACGGTCAGAGTGTCCAGTCACAGTGCAGATATACTGGGCATGACCTTGCAGGTATAAACAAGGTAGAATAATGGTTGCTCGGTGTGGCTATTGTGGGCAATGCCTTGACAAAGTTGGCATGTGCCACTGACCATGACCACAAATGTATCCAAGTGACTTTTACTTCTATTGAGCATAACACGAGTCAGCCACGGTCAGAGTGACCAATCACAGTGCCGATGTACTAGGCATGATCTTGCAGGTTCAAACAAGGTAGAATACTGGTAGCTCAGTGTGGCTATTGTGCACAATGCCTTGACAAATTTGTCATGTGCCACTGACCATGACCACAAAGTTTACCAAGTGGTTTTAACTTGTACAAATGGTAAATCGAGTCAGCCACACTCAGAGTGCCCAATCACAGTTCAGATGTACTAGGCATGACCTTGCAAGTATAAACAAGGTAAAAAACCGGTGGCTTGGCACGACTATTGTGCGCAATGCCTTGACAAAGTTGGCATGTGCCACTGACCATGACCACAAATTTTACCAAGTGACTTTTACTTATACGAATCGTAACACGCGTCAGCCACAGTCAGAGTGCCCAATCACAGTTCAGATGTACTAGGCATGACCTTGGAGGTATCAACAAGGTAAAAAACCGGTGGTTTGGCACGGCTATTGTGCGCAATGCCTTGACAAATTTGGCATGAGCCACTGACCATGACCACTAAGTTTATCAAGTAAATTAAACGGCTATGAATCATAACACGAGTCAGCCGCGGTCAGAGTGTCCAATCACAGTGCAGATATACTGGGCATGAACTTGCAGGTATAAACAAGGCACAATACTGCTGGTGCGGTGTGGCTATTACGCGCAATGCCTTGACAACGTTGGCATGTGCCACTGACCATGACCACAAATGTATCCAAGTGACTTTTACGTCTATTGATCATAACACGAGGCAGCCAGGGTCAGAATGTCCAATCACAGTGTAGATGTACTAAGCATGATCTTGCAGGTACAAACAAGGTAGAATATCGGTGGCTCGGTGTGGCTATTGTGCGCAATGCCTTAACAAAGTTGCCATGTGCCACTGACCATGACCACAATTGTATCCAAGTGACATTTACTTCTATTGATCATAACACAAGTCAGCCACGGTCAGAGTGTCCAATCACAGTGCAGATGTACTAGGCATGATCTTACAGGCTCAAACAAGGTAGAATACTGGTGGCTCGGTGTGGTTATTGTGCGCAATGCCTTGACAAAGTTGGAATGTGCCACTGACCATGACCACAAATGTATCCAAGCGACTTTTAATTCTATTAATCATAACACGAGTCAGCCACGGTCAGAGTGTCCAATCACAGTGTACATCTAATGTGCATGACCTTGCAGGTACAAATAAGGTAAAAAACCGGTCGCTTGGCACGGCTATTGTGGGCAATGCCTTGACAAAGTTGGCATGTGCCACTGACCATGACCACAAAGTGTACCAAGTACCTTAAACGGCTATGAATCATAACACGAGTCAGCCACGGTCAGAGTGTCCAATCAGAGTACAGATATACTGGGCATGACCTTGCAGGTATACACAGGGTAGAATAATGGTTTGCTCTGTGTGGCTATTATGCGCAATGTCTTGACAACGTTGACATGTGCCACTGACCATCACCACAACGTTTACCAAGTGACTTTAACTTCTACGAATCGTAACACGAGTCAGCCACAGTCAGAGTGCCCAATCACAGTGCACGTCTAATATGCATGACCTTGCAGGTATAAACAAGGTAAAAAACTGGTGGTTTGGCACGGCTATTATGCGCAATGCCTTGACAAAGTTGGCATGTGCCACTGACCATGACCACAATGTTTACCAAGTACCTTAAACGGCTATGAATCATAATACGAGTCAGCCACGGTCTGGGTGTCCAGTCACAGTGAAGATATTCTGGGCATGACCTTGCAGGTAGAATACTGGTGATTCGGTGTGGCTATTGCGCGCAATGCCTTTCCAAAGTTGGCATGTACCACTGACTATGACCACAAATGTATCGAAGTGACTTTTACTTCTACTGATCATACCACAAGTCAGCCATGATCATAGTGGCCAATCACAGTGCCGATGTACTAGGCATGATCTTGCAGGTGCAAACAAGGTAGAATACTGGTGGCTCGGTGTGGCTAGTGTGCGCAATGCATTGCCAAAGTTAGCATGTGCCAATGACCATGACCACAAGTGTATCCAAGTGACTTTTTCTTCTATTGGTCATAACACGAGTCAGCCACAGTCATAGTCTCCAATAACAATGCAGATTTACTAGGCCTGATCTTGCTGGTGCAAACAAGGTATAATACTGGTGTCTCGGTGTGGCCATTATGCGCAATGCCTTGACAAAGTTGGCATGTGCCACTGACCATGACCACAAAGTTTACCAAGTGACTTTAACTTTCACGAATTGTAACACGAGTCAGCCACGGTCAGAGTGCCCAATCACAGTGCAGATGTACTAGGCATGATCTTGCAGGTACAAACAAGGTAGAATACTACTGGCTCAGTGTGGCTATTGTGCGCAGTGTCTTGAGAAAGATGGCATGTGCCACTGACCATGACCACAAAGTTTACCAAGTGACTTTAACTTCTACGAATCGTAACACGAGTCAACCACGGTCAGAGTGCCCAATCACAGCGTACATCTAATATTCATGACCTTGCAGGTATAAAAAAGGTAAAAAAACTGGTGGCTTGGCACGGCTATTGTGCGCAATGCATTGACAAAGTTGGCTTGTGCCACTGACCATGACCACAACGTTTACCAAGTACCTTAAACGGCAATGAATCATGACACGAGTCAGCCACGGTCAGAGTGTCCAATCACAGTGCAGATATACTGGGCATGACCTTGCAGGTGCAAACAAGGTACAATACTGGTGGCTTGTGGCTATTGTGCGCAGTGCCTTGACAAAGTTGGCATGTGCCACTGACCATGACCACAAAGTTTACCAAGTACATTAAACGGCTATGATTCATAACACGAGTCAGCCACGGTCAGGGTGTCCAATCACAATGCAGATATACTGGGCATGACCTTGCAGGTGTAAAAAAGGTAAAAAACCGGTGGCTTAGCACGGCTACTGTGCGCAATGCCTTGACGAAGTTGGCATGTGCCGCTGACCATGGCCACAAAGTTTACCATGTACATTAACGGCTATGAATCATAACACGAGTCAGCCATGGTCAGAGTGTTCAATCACAGTGCAGATATACTGGGCATGACCTTGCAGGTATAAACAAGGTAAAAAACCGGTGGCTTGGCACGGCTATTGTGCGCAATGCCTTGACAAAGTTGGCATGTGCCACTGACCATGACCACAAAGTTTACCAAGTGACTTTGATTTCTACGAATCATAACACGAGTCAGCCACGATCAGAATGTCCAATCACAGTGCACGTGTGCTAGGCATAAACGTGCAGGTATAAGCAAGGTAAAAAACTGGTGGCTCAGTGCGGCTATTGTGCGCAATGCCTTGACAAAGTTGGCATGTGCCACTGACCATGACCACAAAGTTTAGCAAGTGATTTTAACTTATATGAATCATAACACAAGTGAGCCACGGTCAGAGTGTCCAATCACAGTGCAAATATATTGGGCATGATCTTGCAGGTACAAACAAGGTAGAATACTGGTGGCTCGGTGTGGCTATTGTGCGCAATGCCTTGATAAAGTTGGCATGTTTCACTGACCATAACCACAAATGTATCCAAGTGACTTTGACTTCGATTGATCATAACACAAGTCAGCCACGGTCCGAATTTCCAATCCCAGTGCAGATGTACTAGGCATGATCTTGCAGGTACAAACAAGGTAGAATGTGGGTGGCTCGGTGTGGCTATTGTGCGCAATGCCTTGACAAAGCTGGCATGTGCCACTGACCATGACCACAAATGTATCCAATTGACTTTTACTTCTATTGATCATAACACGAGTCAGCCACGGTCAGAGTTTCCAATCACAGTGCAAATGTACTAGGCATGATCTTGCAGGTACAAACAAGGTAGAATACTGGTAGTATGGTGTGGCTTTTGTGTGCAACGCCTTGACAAAGTTGGCATGAGCCACTGACCATGACCACAAATATATCCAAGTGAGTTTTACTTCTATTGATCAAAACAGGAGTCAGCCACGGTCAGAGTGTCCAATCACAATGCAGATTTACTAGGCATGATCTTGCAGGTATGAACAAGGTAGAATTCTGGTGGCTCAGTGTGGCTATTGTGTGCAGTGCCTTGACAAAGTTGACATGTGCCACTGACCATGACCACAACATTTACCAAGTGACTATAACTTCTACGACACGTAACACGAGTCAGCTACGGTTAGAGTGTCCAATCACAATCCAGGTATAATGGGCATGACCTTGCATGTATAAACAAGGTAGAATACTGGTGGCTCGGTGTGGCTATTATGCACAATTCCTTGACAAAGTTGGCATGTGCCACTGACCATGACCACAAATATATCCAAGTGACTTTTACTTCTATTGATCATAACACGAGTCAGCCACGGTCAGAGTGTCCAGTCATAATGCAGATGTACTGGGCATGACCTTGCATGCATAAATAATGTAGAATACTCGTGGCTCGGTGTGGCTATTGTGCGTCACGCCGAAACCTTCCGCAGCGCACGTGGTTTCGCCCCTGCGCCCACTCCTCTTCCATCAAGCTCCCGCTTGATCATCATCCGCATCTGTTGTCAGCACAAGGATCTGCACGAGCTCGCTGCTCGCTTTGTAGTAGCCTGCACCCACACCGGCAGCAGATTTCTCGCGGCGCATTGGCACCTGCCTTCCCCTTGCCGCATTATACCACCTCTATTTCAGAAGCGCACGTTGTTTCGCCCCTGCGCGCACTCCATCACCCATCATTCCTCCGTCATTATCCTCTCACGCTCCGCTCGGCACACAGACCCGTCCGGTCAAATCGCCCTGTCTGCAACGACCTGCACCCACGCCGACCCTTCCTCAGCGCACGTGGTTCCGCCCTTGTGCCCAATCAGCCATTCGTCATTTCTGCCATCATCGCTTCCTCCGCTTCAGCTTCCGCTCGGCACAAGGATCCACCCGGTCGTATCGGCCGTTTCGTGACGACCTGCGCCCACGTCAACAACTGCAGCAACGCATGTGGCCTCGCCTTTGCGCCCACTCATCATCTCGTTCGCATCATCCAGCATCATCATCCTCGTCCTCTTTTCATCATGTCATCAGCAGCATCATAAATCTCTCTCCTCCTCTTCCTCATCCCTCAGCTGCATCAGCTGTCCTCCTCCTTCACTCTTCCGCCTCCTCTCAGCGTCCTTGACCTCCTCGGGGTCCCTGTAAGGACGACAATGTTATGGCCACCAGAACCTCCAAATCATGCTGCCTGGTGGCCCACTAGGGTTCTCGCGGAGCGACTCCCACTCCTCTACTTCTATGATGATGAAACCTCAAACTTCAGCATCTGCTATGATGCCCTGCGATCAACGATTTCCACCATCATGGTACAAGGTTTCTCCTACTTCTCCCTCATGAGCGATGAGCGATAACATCCACTACAAGATTCTCCCTTCGTTCATCGTCCTGACCGAGCATACTGGGATGATTACTTCTACGTCACCCTTCAAATCGGAGCCCTCCTCTACATCATCACCGACAAGGTGTTCAATTGCATCATTCAGTCACACAGATACTCCCTCCGGAGGATTCTGCGTTACATAGGATTGTAATGTCTCCAAGGGAGGCCGAGACCACTGAATAACGCAACAGTACAAGCTGCTCGGCCAATCGGATTGATACCTTCTGAAATCCCCGCCTCAGCTCCCAGACCTCGCCGAATCCCACGGCCTCCTCCTCCAAGACAACGACCAGAAGTTCCTCCAGTTGTCTTCTCGGAGTGTTAGAAATACAGTAAGAACCAAACTCGCTCCTCCCACCTCTCGATATATGCGAGCCTCGAGAAGGTTCAGGTATCATTGGAACCACATTGACTCAACGGCTCTTCGGTCTCCCGACCGTTTGAACCGACACATCAAGTGATCCCCTAACAACGTGATAAAATTGTCACCCGCGTCCGGCTAGCGGAAACAAGCCAATTACCTCTGCTCTGTTGTATATAACGAGGATGTTCATTCCCTCGTAATCTTAACCGGAACAGTTCTGTTCATCCTGTTCCCTTTGGTTCCGCGGCTTCGCCGCCGTGTTCTCGCTCTGCTCGCTTCTCGCTTCCATTGCCTTTGTCCACCACTGTCTCCTCAAGGCCCTTCGCTTCGCCACCCTCAACCTTTCGCTTCCGACGCCTTCCTCGCTTCATCCGCACGTTCTCTCACCTGCACTCTGTTTACCTTGGAGCTTCACTGTCTCGCGTCCTTTCACGAATCTGCACCTAACTACTAAGGCCTGCACTCACCGCTCTACTTCCGTCACTCCACGACGTCACTTCTGCCTGCTTCATTGCTTTTGCTCGCTTCCACTCCTGCCGTCCTCTCTTATTGCATTCTTCTGACAAGTGGCACATGCCAACTTTGTAAAGGCGTTGCGCACAATAGCCACACCGAGCCACCAGTATTCTACCTTGTTTGCACCTGTAAGATCATACCTAGTACATCTTCACTGTGATTGGACACTCTGACCGAGGCTGACCCGTGTTATGATTCATAACCGTTTAAGGTACTTGGTAAACTTTGTGGTCATGGTCAGTGGCACATGCCAACTTTGTCAAGGCATTGCGCACAATAGCCACACCGAGCCACCAGTATTCTACCTTGTTTGCACCTGTAAGATCATGCCTAGTACATCTGCACTATGATTGGACACTGTGACTGTGGCTGACTCGTGTTACGATTCGTAGAAGTTAAAGTCCCTTGGTAAACTTTGTGGTCATGGTCTGTGGCACATGCCAACTTTGTCAAGGCATTGCGCACAATAGCCACACTGAGCCACCAGTATTCTACCCTTTTTATACCTGCAAGGTCATGCCCAGTATATCTGCACTGTGATTGGACACTCTGACTGTGGCTGACTCGTGTTCTGATTCATAGCCGTTTATGGTACTTGGTAAACCTTGTGGTCATGGTCAGTGGCACATGCCAACTTTGTCCAGGCATTGCACACAATAGCCGTGCCAAGCCACCGGTTTTTTACCTTGTTTATACCTGCAAGGCCATGCCTAGTACATCTGAACGGTGATTGGGCACTCTGACTGTAACTGACTCGTCTTACGATTCGTAAAAGTTAAAGTCACTTGGTGAACTTTGTCGTCATACTCAGTGTCACATGCCAACTTTGTCAAGGCATTGCGCACAATAGCCACACCGAGCCACCAATATTCTACCTTGTTTATACCTGCAAGGTCATGCCCAGTATGTCCGCATTGTGATTGAACACTATGACCGTGGCTGACTCATGTTATGATTCATACCCGTTTAAGGTACTTGGTAAACTTTGTGGTCATGGTCAGTGGCACATGCCAATTTTGTCAAGGCATTGCGCACAATAGCCGTGCCAAGCCACCTGTTTGTAACCTTGTTTATACCTGCAAGGCGATGCCTAGTACATCTGAACTGTGATTGGGCACTCTGAATGTGGCTGACTCGTGTTACGATTTGTAGAAGTTAAAGTCACTTGGTAAACTTTGTGGTCATGGTCATGGGCACATGCCAACTTTGTCAAGGCATTGCACACAATAGCCACACCGAGCCACCAGTATTCTACCTTGTTTATACCTCCAAGGTGATGCCCAGTATATGTGCACTGTGATTGGACACTCTGACCGTGGCTGACTCGTGTTATGATTCATAGCCGTTTTTGGTACTTGGTAAACTTTGTGGTCATGGTCATTGGCACATGCCAACTTTGTTAAGACATTGCACACAAAAGCCGTGTCAAACCACCGGTTTCTACCTTGTTTATACCTGCAAGGTCATGCCTGGTACAATTGAACTGTAATTGGACACTCTGTCCGTGGCTGACTCGTGTTATGATTCGTAAAAGTTAAAGTCACTTGGTAAACTTTGTGGTCATGGTCAGTGGCACATGCCAACTTTGACAAGGCATTGCGCACAATAGCCACACCGAGCCACCAGTATTCTTCCTTGTTTGCACATGCAAAATCATGCCTAGTATATCTGTACTGTGATTGGACACTCTGACCGTGGCTGACTCGTGTTATGATTCATAGCTGTTTAAGGTACTTGGTAAACTTTGTGGTCATGGTCAGTGGCACATGCCAACTTTGTCAAGGCATTGCGCACAATAGCCGTACCAAGCCACCGGTTTTTTACCTTGTTTATACATGCAAGGTCATGCATGTTTGATTTGCACTGTGATTGGACACTCTCTCCGTGGCTGACTCGTGTTATGATCAATAGAAGTAAAAGTCACTTGGATACGTTTGTGGTCATCGTCAGTGGCACATGCCAACTTTGTCAAGGCATTGTGCACAATAGCCACACCAAGCCACCAGCATTCTACCTTGTTTATACATGCAAGATCATGCTCAGTATATCTGCACTGTGATTGGACACTCTGACCGTGGCTGACTCGTGTTATGATTCATAGCTGTTTAAGGTACTTGGTAAACTTTGTGGTCATGGTCAGTGGCACATGCCAACTTTGTCAGGGCATTGCACACAATAGCCGTGCCAAGCCACCGTTTTATTTCATTGTTTATACCTGCAAGGTCATTCATATTAGATTTGCACTGTGATTGGACACTCTGACCGTGGCTGACTTGTATTATGATGAATAGAAGTAAAAGTCACTTGGATACATTTGTGGTCATGGTCAGTGGCACATGCCAACTTTGTCAAGGCATTACGCACAATAGCCACACCGAACCACCAGTATTCTACCTTTTTTATACCTGCAAGGTCATGCCCAGTATATCTGCACTGTGATTGGACACTCTTACCATGGCTGACTCGTGTTATGATTCAAAGCCGTTAAAGGTACTTGGTAAAATTTGTGGTCATGGTCAGTGGCACATGCCAACTCTCTCAAGGAATTGTGCACAATAGCCACACCGATCAACCAGTATTCTACCTTGTTTGTAATTGGAAGGTCATGCCCAGTATATCTGCACTGTGATTGGACACTCCGACCGTGGCTGACTCGTGTTACAATTCATAGAAGTTAAAGTCACTTGGTAAACTTTGTGGTCATGGTCAGTGGCACATGCCAACTTTGTCAAGGCATTGTGCATAATAGCCACACCGAGCCACCATTATTCTACCTTGTTTGCACCTGCAACATCATGCCTAGTACATCTGCACTGTGATTGGACACTCTGACCGTGGCTGACTCGTGTTATGATTCATAGCCGTTTAAGGTATTTGGTAAACTTTGTGATCATGGTAAGTGGCACACGCCCACTTTGTGAAGGCATTGCACACAATAGCCGAGCCAAGCCAGCAGTTTTTTACCTTGTTTAAACCTGCAAGGTCATGCATATCATATGTGCGCTGTGATTGGGCACTCTGACCATGGCTGACTCGTGTTAGGATTTGTAGACGTTAAAGTCACTTGGTAAACTTTGTGGTCATGGTCAGTTGAACATGCCACCTTTGTCGAGGCATTGTGCACAATAGCCACATCGAGCCACCAGTATTCTACCTTGTTTGAACCTGCAAGATCATGCCTAGTATATCTCTGCTGTGATTTGACACTCTGACCATGGCTGACTTGTGTTATGATCAATAGAAGTAAAAGTCACTTGGATACATTTGTGGTCATGATCAGTGGCACATGCCAACTTTGTCAAGGCATTGCGCACAATAGCCACACTGAGCCACCCGTATTCTACCTTGTTTATACCTGCAAGGTCATGCCCATTATATGTGCACTGTGATTTGACACTCTGCCTGTGGCTGACTCGTGTTATGATTCATAGCCGTTTAAAGTACTTGGTAAACTTTGTGGTCATGGTCAGTGGCACATGCCAATTTTGTCAAGGCACTGCGCACAATAGCCATACCGAGCCACCAGGATTCTACCTTGTTTGCACCTGCAAGATCATGCCTAGCACATCTGCACTGTGATCATGCCGAGTACATCTGACCGTGGCTGACTCGTGTTATGATCAATAGAAGTAAAAGTCACTTGGATACATTTGTGGTCATGGTCAGTGGCACATGCCAACTTTGTCAAGGCATTGTGCACAATAGCCATACCGAGCCACCAGTATTCTACCTTGTGTATACCTCCAAGGTCATACTCAGAATATCCGCACTGTGATTGGACACTCTGACCGTGGCTAACTCGTGTTATGATTCATAACCGTTTAAGGTACTTGGTAAACGTTGTGGTCATGGTCACTGGCACATGCCAGCTTTGTCAATGCATTGCGCACAATAGCCACACCGATCTACTAGTATTCTTCCTTGTTTGTACCTGCTAGGTCATGCCAAGTATGTCTGCACTTTGATTGGCGCTCTGACCTTGGCTGAATCGTGTTACGATTCGTAAACATTAAAGTCTCTTGGTAAAGTTTGTGGTCATGGTCAGTGGCACATGCCAACTTTGTCAATGCATTGCGCACAATAGCTACACGGAGCCACCAGTATTCTACCTTGTTTTCACCTACAAGATCATGCCTAGTACATCTGCACTGTGATTGGACACTCTGACCGTGGCTGACTCGTGTTGTGATCAATAGAAGTAAGAGTCACTTGGATACATTTGTGGTCATGGTCAGTGGCACATGCCAACTTTGTCCAGGCATTGCGCACAATAGCCACACCGAGCCACCAGTATTCTACCTTGCTTATACCTGCAATGTCTTGCCCAGTATATCTGCACTGTGATTGGACACTTTGACCATGGCTGACTCGTGTTATGATTCACAACCATTTAAGGTACTTGGTAAACTTTGTGATCAGGATCAATGGCACATGCCCACTTTGTCAAGTCATTGCGCACAATAGCCGTGTCAAGCCACCGGTTTTTTACCTTGTTTACACCTGAAAGGTCATTCATATTAGATGTCCGCAGTGATTGGGCACTCTGACCGTGGCTGACTCGTGTTACAACTTACAATTCGTAGACGTTAAGGTCACTTGGTAAACTTTGTGGTCATGGTCACTGGCACATGCCACATTTGTCAAGGCATTGCGCACAATAGCCACACCAAGCCACCAGTATTCTACCTTGTTTGAACCTGCAATATCATGCCTAGTACATCTGCACTGTGATTGGACACTCTGACCGTGGCTGACTCATGCTATGATCAATAGAAGTAAAGGTCACTTGGATACAATTGTGGTCATGGTCAGTGGCACATGCCAACTTTGTCAAGGCATTGCACACAATAGCCACACCGAGCCACCAGTATTCTACCTTGTTTATACCTCNCTGAGCAAAGGAGCGAGAGTGACGGAGCGAAGCGTTGAGAGTTTGGCAAAGACAGGAAATACGAGAGTTGAGCAGAGCGAAGACACGGTGGCGAAGCCGCAGAACCAAGGGGGAACAGGATGAGCATAACTGTTCTGGTTAACTCGAGGGAATAAACATCCTCGGTATAAGAAGAGCAGAACAGGACAAAACAGTAAAGCAACGGCTTCTTTCCACTAGCCGGACGCGGGTGACAGGTGTCACTTTATTAGGGGATGACTTGGACTGTCGGGCCTAACGGTTAGTCCGACCGAGAGACCGTTGCCAAGGTGATTCAGGTGGGGACCTGAACCCTTATTAAGAGCTTGGTATTTCCTGAGGAGTGACCTCTGTCGGAGTCTTTTATATTTTCTGACACCATGATCCCATGGTGCCATGGCAAGTGGAGGCAGAGGATTACCTTGGCGGAGAGGACAACTGCGGAAAGAGGGATCCATGATGGTTGCAACAAAGAGGGAGACAGAGCAGTGCGTCATAGGCTGGAGAAGGAGGATGACAGAAGAGACAGAAGAACAGAAAGAATAAAGGGAGGATGGGAGCAGGAAGAAGCATGTGGGAGAGGAGAGGACAGAGGGAGGGATANCAAGGTCATGCCCAGTATATCTGCACTGTGATTGGACACTCTGACCGTGGCTGACTCGTGTTATGATTCATAGCCGTTTTTGGTACTTGGTAAACTTTGTGGTCATGGTCATTTGCACATTCCAACTTTGTTAAGACATTGCGCACAAGAGCCGTGTCAAACCACCGGTTTTTTAACCTTGTTGATACCTGCAATGTCATGCCTAATACAATTGAACTGTAATTGGACACTCTGACCGTGGCTGACTCGTGTTATGATTCGTAGAATTTAAAGTCACTTGGTAAACTTTGTGGTCATGGTCAATGGCACATGCCAACTTTGACAAGGCATAGCGCACAATAGCCACACCGAGCCACCAGTATTCTACCTTGTTTGCACATGCAACATCATGCCTAGTATATCTGCACTGTGATTGGACACTCTGACCGTAGCTGACTCGTGTTATGATTCATAGCCATTTAAGGTACTTGGTAAATTTTGTGGTCATGGTCAGTGGCACATGCCAACTTTGTCAGGGCATTGCACACAATAGCCGTGCGAAGCCACCGGTTTTTTTCCTTGTTTATACCTGCAAGGTCATGCATATTAGATTTGCACTGTCATTGGACACTCTGACCGTGGCTGACTCGTGTTATGATCAATAGAAGTAAAAGTCACTTGGATACATTTGTGGTCATGATCAGTGGCACATGCCAACTTTGTCAAGGCATTGCGCACAATAGCCACACCGAACCACCAGTATTCTACCTTTTTTATACCTGCAAGGTCATGCCCAGTATATCTGCACTGTGATTGGACACTCTTACCATGGCTGACTCGTGTTATGATTCAAAGCCGTTTAAGGTACTTGGTAAACTTTGTGGTCATGGTCAGTGGCACATGCCAACTTTGTCAAGGCATTGCGCACAATAGCCACACCGA
>SZWC01003430.1:63436-83634 GCA_023375785.1 Penium margaritaceum
ACTTGGTAAACTTTGTGGTCATGGTCAGTGGCACATGCCAACTTTGTCAAGGCATTGCGCACAATAGCCACACCAAGCCACCAGTATTCTACCTTGTTTGCACCTGCAAAATCATGCCTAGTACATCTGCACTGTGATTGGACACTCTGACCGTGGCTGACTCATGTTATGATTCATAGCCGTTTAAGGATCTTGGTATACTTTGTGGTCATGGTCAGTGGCACATGCCAACTTTGACAAGGCATTGCGCACAATAGCCGTGCCAAGCCACCGGTTTTTTGCCTTGTTTGTACATGGAAGTTCATGCATGTTTCATGTGCACTGTGATTGGACACTCTGACTATGGCTGACTCGTGTTACGATTTGTAGAACTGAGAGTCACTTGGATACATTTGTGGTCATGGTGAGTGGCACATGCCAACTTTGTCAAGGCATTGCGCACAATAGCCACACCGAGCTACCAGTATTCTACCTTCTTTGTACCTGCAATATCATGTCTAGTACATCTTCACTGTGATTGGACACTCTGACCGTGGCTGACTCGTGTTATGATCAATACAAGTAAAAGTCACTTGGATACATTTGTGGTCATGGTCAGTCGCACATGCCAACTTTGTCAAGGCATTGCGCACAATAGCCACACCGAGCCACCAGTATTCTACCTTGTATATACCTGCAAGGTCATGCCTAGTATATCTGCACTATGATTGGACACTCTGACCGTGGCTGACTCGTGTTATGATTCATAGCCGTTTAAGGTACTTGGTCAACTTTGTGGTCATGGTCAGTGGCACATGCCAACTTTGTAAAGGCCTTGCGCACAATAGCCGTGCCAAGCCACTGGTTTTTTACCTTGTTTATACCTGCAAGGTCATGCCTAGTACATCTGAACTCCAATTGGGCGCTATGACCGTGGCTGACTCGTGTTACAATTCGTAGAAGTTAAAGTCACTTGGTAAACTTTGTGGTCATGGTCAGTGGCACATGTCAACATTGTCAAAGCATTGTGCACAATAGCCGCATTGAGCCACCAGTATTCTACCTTGTTTATACCTGCAAGGTCATGCCCAGTATAGCTACACTGTGATTGGACACTCTGACCGTGGCTAACTCGTGTTATGATTCATATCCGTTTAAGGTAATTGGTAAACTTTGTGGTCATGGTCAGTGGCACATGCCAACTTTGTCAAGGCATTGCGCACAATAGCTCTGCCAAGCCACCGGTGTTTTACCTTGTTCATACCTGCAAGGTCATGCATATTAAATGTGCACTGTGATTGGACACTCTGACCGTGGCTGACTCGTGTTACAATTCGTAGAAGTTAAAGTCACTTGGTAAAATTTGTGGTCATGGTCAGTGGCAAATGCCAACTTTGTCGAGGCATTGCGCACAATAGCCACACCGAACCTCCAGCATTCTACCTTGTTTGTACCTGCAAGGTCATGCCTAGTACACCTGCACTGGGATTGGACACTTTGACTGTGGCTGACTCGTGTTGTGATTCATAGCCGTTTAAGGTACTTGGTAATCATTGTGGTCATGGTCAGTGGCACATGCCAACTTTGTCAAGGCATTGCGCACAATAGCCGTGCCAAGCCACCGGGTTTTGACCTTGTTTATACCTGCAAGGTCATGCCTAGTACATCTGAAATGTGATTGGGCACTCTGAATGTGGCTGACTCGTGTTACGATTCGTAGAAGCTAAAGTCACTTGGTAAACTTTGTGGTCATGGCCAGTGGCACTTGCCAACTTTTTCAAGGCATAGCGCACAATAGCCGTGCCACGCCACTGGTTTTTTACCTTATGTATACCTGCAAGGTCATGCATATTAGATGTGCACTGTGATTGGGCACTCTGACCTGAGCTGACTTGTGTTACGATTTGTAGAAGTTAAAGTCACTTGGTAAACTTTGTGGTCATGGTCAGTGGCACATGCCAACTTTGTCAGGTCATTGCGCACAATAGCCACACCGAAACACAAGTATTCGACCTTGTTTGTACCTGCAAGATCATGCCCAGTATATCTGCACCGTGATTGGACACTCTGACCGTGGCTGACTCATGTTATGATTCATAGCCGTTTAAGGTACTTGGTAAACTTTGTGGTCTTGGTCAGGGGCACGTGCCACCTTTGTCAAGGCATTGCGCACAATAGCCGTGCCAAGCTACCAGATTTTTACCTTTTTTATACCTGCAAGGTCATTCCTAGTACATCTGAACTGTGATTGAGCACTCTGACTGTGGCTGACTTGTGTTACGATTCGTACAAGTTAAAGTCACTTGGTAAACTTTTTGGTCATGGTCAGTGGCACATGCCAACTTTGTCAAGGAATTGCGTACAATAGCCACACCAAGCCACCAGTATTCTACATTGTTTGCGCCTGCAAAATCATGCCTAGTACATCTGCACTGTGATTGGGCACTCTGACTGTGTCTGACATGTGATATGATTCATAGTCGTTTAAGGTACTTGGTAAACTTTGTGGTCATGGTCAGTGGCACATGCAAACTTTGTCAAGGCATTGCGCACAATAGCCGTGCTAAGCCACCGGTTGTTTAACTTGTTTATACTTGGAAGGTCATGCATATTAGACGTGCACTGTGATTGGGCACTCTGACCGTGACTGACTCGTATTACGATTCGTAGAAGTTAAAGTCACTTGGTAAACTTTGTGGTCATGGTCAGTGGTACATGCCAACTTTGTCAAGGCATTGCGCACAATAGCCACACCGAGCCACCAGTATTCTACCTTGTTTTCACCTGCAAGATCATGCATAGTACATATACACTGTGATTGGACACTCTGACTGTGGCTGACTCGTGTTAAGATTAATAGAAGTAAAAGTCACTTTGATTCATTTGTGGTCATGGTCAGTGGCACATGCCAACTTTGTCAAGGAATTGCGCACAATAGCCACACCGAGCCACCAGTATTCTACCTTCTTTATACCTGCAAGGTCATGCACAGCATATCTGCACTGTGATTGGACACTCTGATTGTGGCTGACTCGTGTTATGATTCATAGCCATTTAATGTACTTGGTAAACTTTGTGGTCATGGTCAGTGGCACATGCCATGTTTGTCAAGGCATTGCCCACAATAGCCGTGTCAAGCCATTGGTTTATTACCTTGTTTATACCTGCAAGGTTATGCATATTAGATGTGCGCTTTGATTGGGCACTCTGACCGTGGCTGACTCGTGTTATGATTCGTATAAGTTAAAGTCACTTGGTAAACTTTGTTGTCATGATCAGTGGCACATGCCAACTTTGTCAAGGCATTGCCCACAATAGCAACATGGAGCCACCAGTATTCTACCTAGTTTGCACCTGCAAGATCATGCCTAGTACATCTGCACTGTGATTGGACACTCTGACCATGGCTGACTCGTGTTATGATCAATAGAAGTAAAAGTCACTTGAATACATTTGTGGTCATGATCATTGGCACATGCCAACTTTGTCAAGGCATTGCGCACAATAGCCACCCCGAGCCACTAGTATTTGACCTTGCTTATACCTGTAAGGTCATGCGAAGTATATATGCACTGTGATTGGACACTCTCATCGTGGCTGACTCGTGTTATGATTCATAGCCGTGAAAGGTACTTGGTAAACTTTGTGGTCATGGTCAGTGGCACATGCCAACTTTGTCAAGGCATTGCGCACAATAGCCGTGCCAAGCCACCGTTTTTTCAACTTGTTTATACGTGCAAGGTCATGCCATATTAGATGTGCACTGTGATTAGGCACTTTGACCGTGGCTGAATCGTGTAACGATTCATAGAAGTTAAAGTTACTTGGGAAAGTTTGTGGTCATGGTCAGTGGCACATGCCAACTTTGTCAAGGCATTGCGCACAAAAGCCACACCGAGCCACCAGTATTCTACCTTTTCTTGCACCTGCAAGATCATGCCTAGTACATCTGCACTGTGATTGGACACTCTGGCCGTGGCTGACTCGTGTTATGATCAATAGACGTAAACATCACTTGGATACATTTGTGGTCATCGTCAGTGGCACATGCCAACTTTGTCAAGGCATTGCGCACAATAGCCAAACCGAGCCACCAGCATTCTACCTTGTTTGCACCTACACGATCATGCCTAGTACATGTGCACTGTGACTGGACATTCTGACCGTGGCTGACTCGTGTTATGATCCGGAGAAGTTGAAGTCAATTGGATACATTTGTGGTCATGGTCAGTGGCACATGCCAACTTTCTCAAGGAATAGCGCAAGATAGCCACACCGAGCCACCAGTATTCTACCTTGTTTGAACCTGCAAGATCATGCCTAGTACATCAGTACTGTGATTGGACATTCTGACCGTGGCTGACTCGTGTTATGATCAATAGAAGTAAAAGTCACTTGGATACATTTGTGGTCATGGTCAGTGGCACGTGCCAACTTTGTCAAGGAAGTTTCTCAAAAAGAGAGGGCGGACTTTTCCCCTACATATACAAAGTCGGGGAGATTTTGATTTTGTCCGCCTATCCTTCTCCCCTTTCCGGGGAAGAGAAGTGCGCACAACAGCCACACCGAGCCACCAGTATTCCACCTTGTTTATACCTGCAAGGTCATGCCCAGTACATCTGCACTGTGATTGGACACTCTAACCATGGCTGACTCGTGTTATAAATCATAGCCGTTTAATGTACTTGGTAAACCTTGTGGTCATGGTCAGTGGCACATGCCTACTTTGTCAAGGCATTGTGCACAATAGCCGTGCCAAGCCACCGGCTTTTTACCTTGTTTATACCTGCAATGTCATGCATATTAGATGTGCGCTTTGATTGGGCACTCTGACCGTGGCTGACTCGTGTTATGATTCGTAGAAGTTAAAGTCACTTGGTAAACTTTGTGGTCATGGTCAGTGGCACATGCCAACTTTGTAAAGGCATTGCGCACAATAGCAACACCGAGCCACCAGTATTCTACCTTGTTTGAACCTGTAAGATCGGGCCTAGTACATGTGCACTGTGATTGGACACTCTGACCCTGGTTGATCGTGTTATGATCAATAGAAGTAAAAGTCACTTGGATACATTTTTGCTCATGGTCAGTGGCACATGCCAACTTTGTCAAGGCATTGCGCACAATAGCCACACCCAGCCACCAGTATTTTACCTTGTTTATACATGTTAGGTCATGCCCAGTATATCTGAACTGTGATTGGGCACTCTGACCGTAGCTGACTCGTGCAATGATTCATAGCCGTTTAAGGTACTTGGTAAACTTTGTCGTCGTGGTCAGTGGAACATGCCAACTTTGTCAAGGCATTGCGCACAATAGCCGTGCCAAGCCACCGGTTTTTTAACTTGTTTATACCTGCAAGGTCATGCATATGAGATGTGCACTGTGATTGGGCACTCTGACCGTGGCTGACTCGTATTACGATTCGTAGAAGTTAAAGTCACTTGGTAAACTTTGTGGTCATGGTCAGTGGCACATGCCAACTTTGTCAAGGCATGGCGCACAATAGCCACACCGAGCCACCAGTAGTCTACCTTGTTTGCACCTGCAAGATCATGCCTAGTACATCTGCACTGTGATTGGACACTCTGACCGTGGCTGACTCGTGTTATGATCAATAGAAGTAAAAGTCACTTGGATATAGTTGTGGTAATGGTCAGTGGCACATGCCAACTTTGTCAAGGAATTGCGCACAATAGCCACACCGAGCCACCAGTCTTGTACCTTATATATACCTGCAAGGTTATGCCCAGTATATCTGCACTGTGATAGGACACTCTGACTGTGGCTGACTCGTGTTATGATTCATAGCCGTTTAATGAACTTGGTCAACTTTGTGGTCATGGTCAGTGGCAAATGCCAACTTTGTCAAGGCATTGCGCACAAAAGTCGTGCCAAGCTACCGGTTTTTTACCTTGTTTATACTTGCAATGTCATGCATATTAGATGTGCGCTTTGATTGGGTACTCTGACCGTGGCTGGCTTGTGTTATGATTCGTAGAAGTTAAAGTCACTTGGTAAACTTTGTGGTCATTATCAGTGGCACATGCCAACTTTGTCAAGGCATTGTGCACAATAGCCACATGGAGCCGCCAGTATTCTACCTTGTTTGCACCTGAAAGATCATGCCTAGTATATCTGCACTATGATTGGATTCTCTGACCGTGGCTGACTCATGTTATAATCAATAGAAGTAAAAGTCACTTGGATACATTTGTGGTCATGGTCAGTGGCACATGCCAACGTTGTCAAGGCATTGCGCACAATAGCCACACCGAGCCACCAGTATTTTACCTTGTTTATACCTATAAGGTCATGCCCAGTATATATGCACTGTGATTGGACACTCTGACCGTGGCTGACTCGTGTTATGATTCATAGCAGTTAAAGGTACTTGGTAAACTTTGTGGTCATGGCAGTGGCACATGCCAACTTTGTCAAGGAATTGCGCACAATAGCCGTGCCAAGCCACCGGCTTTCTACCTTGTTTATACCCGCAAGGTTGTGCATATAACATGTGCGCTGTGATTGGGCACTCTGACCGTGGCTGACTTGTGTTACGATTCGTAGAAGTTGAAGTCACATGGTAAACTTTGTTGTAATGGTCAGTGGCACATGCCAACTTTGTGAAGGTATTGCGCACAAAAGCCACACCGAGCCACCAGTATTCTTCCTTTTCTGAACCTGCAAGATCATGCCTAGTACATCTGCACTATGATTGGACACTCTGACCGCGGCTGACTTGTGTTATGATCAATAGAAGTAAAAGTCACTTGGATACATTTGTGGCCACAGTCAGTGGCACATGCCAACTTTTTCAAGGCATTGCGCACAATAGCCAAACTAGACACCAGTATTCTACCTTGTTTGCACCTGCACGATCATGCGTAGTACATCCGCACTGTAATTGGACACTCTGACCGTGGCTGACTTGTGTTATGATCAATAGAAGTAAAAGTCACTTGGATACATTTGTGGTCATGGTCAGTGGCACATGCCAACTTTGTCAAGGCATTGCGCAAAATAGCCACACCGAGCCATTAGTATTCTAACTTGTTTGTACCTGCAAGATCATGCCTAGTACATCTGCACTGTGATTGGACACTCTGACCGTGGCTGACTCGTGTCATGATCAATAGAAGTAAAAGTCACTTGAATAAAAGTGTGGTCATGGTCAGTGGCACATGCCAACGTTGTCAGGGAATTGCGCAAAATAGCCACATTGAGCCACCAGTATTCTACCTTGTTTTTACGAGCAAGGTCACGCCCAATATATCTGCACTATGATTGGACACTCTGACCGTGGTAAACTCATGTTATGATTCATAGCTGTTTAATGTACTTGGTAAACTTTGTGGTCATGGTCAGTGGCACATGCCAACTTTGTCAAGGCATTTCGCACAATAGCCGTGCCAGGCCACCGGTTTTTTACCTTGTTTATACCTGCAAGGTCATGCATATTAGAAGTATGCTTTGATTGGGCACTCTGACCGTGGCTGACTCTTGTTGTGATTCGTAGAAGTAAAAGTTACTTAGTAAACTTTGTGGTCATGATCAGTGGCACATGCCAACTTTGTCAAGGCATTGCGCACAATAGCCACATGGAGCTACCAGTATTCTACCTCGTTTGCACCTGCAAGATCATGCCTAGTACATCTGCACTATGATTGGACACTCTGACCGTGGCTGACTCGTGTTATGATCAATAGAAGTAAAAGTCACTTGGATACATTTGTGGTCATGGTCAGTGGCACATGCCAACTTTCTCAAGGCATTGCGCAAAATAGCCAAACCGAGCCATTAGTATTATACCTTGTTTGCACATGCAAGATCCGGCCTAGTACATCTGCACTGTGATTGGACACTCTGACCGTGGCTGACTTGTGTCATGATCAATAGAAGTAGAAGTGACTTGGATAAATGTGTGGTCATGGTCAGTGGCACATGCCAACACTGTCACGGCATTGCGCACAATAGCCACGCCGAGCCACCAGTATTCTACCTTGTTTTTGCCTGCAAGGTCATGCGCAGTATATCTGCACTGTGATTGGACACTCTGACCGTGCCTGACTCGTGCTATGATACATAGCCGTTTAATGTACTCGGTAAACTTTGTGGTCATGCATATTTGATGTGCACTGTGATTGGGCACTCTGAATGTGGCTGACTCGTATTACGATTCGTAAGAGTTAAAGTCACTTGGTAAACTTTGTGGTCATGGTCAGCGGCACATGCCAACATTGTCAAGGCATTGCGCACAACAGCCACACCGAGCCACCAGTATTCTACCATGTTTTTACTTGCAAGATCATGCATAGTACATCTGCACTGTGATTTGACACTCGGACCGTGGATGACTCGTGTTATGATCAATAGAAGTGAAAGTCACTTTGATACATTTATGGTCATGGTCAGTGGCACATGCCCACTTTGTCAAGGCATTGCGCACAATAGCCACACCAAGCCACCAGTATTCTACCTTGTTTGCACCAGAAAGATCATGCATAGTACATCTGCACTGTGATTAGACACTCTGACCGTGGCTGACTCGTGTTATGATTCGTAGAAGTTAAAGTCACTTGGTAAACTTTGTGGTCATGGTCAGTGGCACATGCCAACTTCGTAAAGGCATTACGCACAATAGCCACACCGAGCCACCAGTATTCTACCTTGTTTGTACCTGCAAGATCATGCCTATCACATGTGCACCGTGATTGGACACTCCGACCGTGGCTGACTCGTGTTATGATCAATAGAAGTAAAAGTCACTTGGATACATTTATGGTCATGGTCAGTGACACATGCCAGTTTTGTCAAGGCATTCCGCACAATAGCCACACCGAGCCACAAGTATTCTACCTTGTTTATACCTGCAAGGGCATACCCATTATATCTGCACTGTGATTGGACACTCTGACCGTGGCTGGCTCCCGTTATGATTCATAGCCGTTTAAGGTAGTTGGTAAACTTTGTGGTCATGGTCACTGGCACATGCCAACTTTGTCAAGGCATTGCGCACAATAGCCGTGCCAAGCCACCAGGTTTTTACCTTGTTTATGCCTGCAAGGTAATGCATATTAGATGTGCACTGTGATTGGGCACTCTGACCATGGCTGAAGCGTGTTAGGATTCGTAGAAGTTAAAGTCACTTGTAAACTTTGTGGTCATGGTCAGTGGCACATGCCAACTTTGTCGAGGCATTGCGCACAATAGCCAAACCGAGCCACCCGTATTCTACCTTGTTTGAACCTGCAAGATCATGCCTATTACATCTGCATTGTGTTTGGACACTCTGACAGTGGCTGACTCGTGTTATGATCAATAGATGGAAAAGTCACTTGGATACATTTGTGGTCATGGTCAGTGGTACATGCCAACTTTGTCAAGGCATTGTGCAAAATAGCCACACCGAACCACTCGTAATCTACCTTGTTTATACCTGTAAGGTCATGCCCAGTACATCTGCACTGTCATTGGACACTCTGACCGTAGCTGACTCGTGTTATGATTAATAAACGTTTAATGTACTTGGTAAACTTTGTGGTCATGGTCAGTGGCAAATGCAAACTTTGTCAAGGCATTGCGCACAATAGCCGTGCCAAGCCACCGGATTTTTACATTGTTTATTCCTGCAAGTTCATGCATATTAGATGTGCGCTGTGATTGGGCACTCTGACCGTGGCTGACTCATGTTACAATTCGTAGAAGTTAAAGTCACTTGGTAAACTTTGTGGCCATGGTGAGTGGCACATGCCAACTTTATCAGGGCATTGCGCACAATAGCCACACCAAGCCACCAGTATTCTACCTTGTTTGCACTTGCAAGATCATGCCTATTACATCTGCACTTTGATTGGACACTCTGACCGCGGCTGACTCGTGTTATGATCAATAGAAATAAAAGTCACTCGGGTACATTTGTGGTCATGGTCAGTGGCCCATGCCAACTTTGTCAGGGCATTGCACACAATAGCCACATCGAGCCACCAGTTTTCTACCTTTCTAATACCTATAAGGTCATGCCCAGTATATATGCACTGTGATTGGACACTCTGACCGTGGTAGACTCGTGTTATGATTCATACCCCTTTAAGGTTCTTGGTAAACTTTGTGGTCATGGTCAGTGGCATATGCCAACTTTGTGAAGGCATTGCGCACAATAGCGGTGCCAAGCCACCGGGTTTTTACCTTGTTTATAACTGCAAGGTCATGCATAGTACATCTGTACTGTGATTGGACACTCTGACCATGGCTGACTCGTGTTATGATCAATAGAAGTAAAAGTCACTTGGATACATTTGTGGTCATGGTCAGTGGCACATGCCAACTTTGTCAGGGCATTACACACAATAGCCACCAGTTTTCTAACTTTTTTCTTCTGTAAGGTCATGCCCAGTATATATGCACTGTGATTGGACACTCTGACCCTGGCTGACTCGTGTTATGATTCATAGTCGTTTAAGGTTCTTGGTAAATTTTGTGGTCATGGTCAGTGGCACATGCCAACTTTGTCAAGGAATTGCACACAATAGCCGTGCCAAGCCACCGGTTTTTTACCTTGTTTACACCTGCAAGGTCATGCATATTAGATGTGTGCTTTGATTGGGCACTCTGACCGTGGCTGACTCGTGTTATGGTTCGTAGAAGTTAAAGTCACTTGGTACTCTTTGTGGTTATGGTCAGTGGCACATGCCAACTTTGTCAAGGCATTGCGCACAATAGCCACACCGAGCCACCAGTATTCTACCTTGTTTGCACCTGCAAGATCAAGCCTAGTACATCTGCACTGTGATTGGACACTTTGACTGTGGTTGACTTGTGTTATGATCAATATAAGTAAAAGTCACTTGGATACATTTGTGGTCATGGTCAGTGGCACATGCCAACTTTGTCAAGGCATTGCGCACAATAGCCACACCGAGCCACCAGTCTTTTACCTTGTTTATACCTGCAAGGTCATGCATATTAGATATGCACTGTGATTGCGTACTCTGACCGTGGCTGACTTGTGTTATAATTAATAGCCGTTTAAGGTACTTGGTAAACTTTGTGGTCATGGTCAGTGGCACATGCCGACTTTGTCAGGGCATTACACACAATAGCCACCAGTTTTCTAACTTTTGTCTTCTGTAAGGTCATGCCCAGTATATATGCACTGTGATTGGACACTCTGATTGTGGCTGACTCGTGTTATGATCCATAGAAGGAAAAGTCACTTGGATACCTTTGTGGTCATGGTCAGTGGCACATGCCGACTTTGTCAGGGCATTACACACAATAGCCACCAGTTTTCTAACTTTTGTCTTCTGTAAGGTCATGCCCAGTATATATGCACTGTGATTGGACACTCTGATTGTGGCTGACTCGTGTTATGATCCATAGAAGGAAAAGTCACTTGGATACCTTTGTGGTCATGGTCAGTGGCACATGCCGACTTTGTCAGGGCATTACACACAATAGCCACCAGTTTTCTAACTTTTGTCTTCTGTAAGGTCATGCCCAGTATATATGCACTGTGATTGGACACTCTGACCGTGGCTGACTCGTGATATGATCAATAGAAGGAAAAGTCACTTGGATACATTTGTGGTCATGGTCAGTGGCACATGCCAACTTTGTCAAGGAACTGCGCACAATAGCCACACCGAGCCACCAGTATTCTACCTTGTTTACACCTGCAAGGTCATGCCCAGTATATATGCACTGTGATTGGACACTCTGACCATGGCTGACTCGTGTTATGATGCATAGCCGTTTAATGTACTTGGTAAACTTTGTGGTCATGGTCAGTGTCACATGCCAACTTTGCCAATGCATTGCGCACCATAGCCGTGCCAAGCCACCAGTTTGTTACCTTGTTTATAAATTCAAGGTCATGCAGATTAGATGTGCACTTTGATTGGACACTCAGACCGTGGCTGATTCGTGTTACAATTCGTAGAAGTTTAATTCACTTGGTAAACTTTGTGGTCATGGTCAGTGGCCAATGCCAACTCTGTCAAGGCATTGCGCACAATAGCCACACCGAGCCAGCAGTAACCTATCTTTTTTAACCTGCAAGATCATGCCCAGTACATCTGTACTGTAATTGGACACTCTGACCGCGGCTGACTCGTGTTATGATCAGTAGAAGTAAAAGTTACTTGGATACATTTGTGGTCACGGTGAGTGGCACATGCCAACTTTGTCAAGGCATTGCGCAAAATAGCCACACCGAGCCACTAGTATTCTACCCTGTTTGTACCTGCAAGATCATGCATAGTACATCTGCACAGTGATTGCATACTCTGACCGTGGCTGACTGGTGTCATGATGAATAGAAGTAAAAGTCACTTGGATAAATTTGTGGTCATGGTTAGTGGCACATGCCAACGTTGTCAAGGAATTGCGCACAATAGCCACACCGAGCCACCAGTATTCTACCTTGTTTGTACCTGCAAGGTCATGCCCAGTACATCTGCACTGTGATTGGACACTCTGACCGTGGCTGTCTCGTGTTATGATTCATAGCCGTTTAATGTACTTGGTAAACTTTGTGGTCATGGTCAGTGGCACATGCCAACTTTGTCAAGACATTGCGCACAATAGCCGTGCCAAGCCACCGGTTTTTTACCTTGTTTATACCTGCAAGGTCATGCCCAGTACATCTGCACTGTGATTGGACACTCTGACTGTGGCTGACCTGTGTTATGATTCATAGCCGTTTAAAGTCACTTGG
The DNA here is from genome assembly GCA_023375785.1 of Penium margaritaceum. Lineage (NCBI taxonomy): Eukaryota > Viridiplantae > Streptophyta > Zygnematophyceae > Desmidiales > Peniaceae > Penium > Penium margaritaceum. The sequence goes on from SZWC01003430.1 coordinate 76,134, forward strand.
TAAACCTTGTGGTCATCGTTAGTGGCACATGCCAACTTTGTCAAGGCATTGCGCACAATAGCCACACCGAGCCACCAGAATTCTACCTTGTTCATACCTGTAAGGTCATGTCCAGTATATCTGCACTGTGATTGGACACTCTGACCGTGGCTGACTTGTGTTATAATTAATAGCCGTTTAAGGTACTTGGTAAACTTTGTGGTCATGGTCAGTGGCATATGCCAACTATGTCAAGGCATTGCGCACAATAGTTGTGCCAAGCCACGGGTTTTTTACCTTGTTTATACCTGAATGGTCATGCCTAGTACATCTCAACTGTGATTTGGCACTCTGACTGTGGATGACTCCTGTTACGATTCGTAGAAGTTGAAGTCACTTGGTAAACTTTGTCGTCATGGTCAGTGGCACATGCCAACCTTGTCAAGGCATTGCGCACAATAGCCGTGCCAAGACACCAGTTTTTTACCCTGTTTATACCTGCAAGGTCATGCATATTAGATATGCACTGTGATTGCGTACTCTGACCGTGGCTGACTCGTGTTATGATTCCTAGAGGTTAAAGTCAGTTGGTAAACTTTGTGGTCATGGTCAGTGGCACATGCCAACTTTGTCAAGGCATTGCGCACTGTAGCCACATCGAGCCACCAGTATTCTACCTTTTTTGCACCTGCAATTTCATGCCCAGTACATCTGCACTGTGATTGGACACTTTGACAGTGGCTGACTCGTGTTATGATCAATAGAAGTAAAATTCACTTGCATACATTTGTGGTCATGGTCAGTGGCACATGCCAACTTTGTCAAGGCATTGCGCACAATAGCCACACCGAGCCACCAGTATTCTACCTTGTTCATACCTGCAAGGGCATGCGCAGTATTTGTACTGTGATTGAACACTCTGACCGTGGCTGACTCGTGTTATGATTCATAGCCGTTTAAGGTACTTGGTAAACTTTGTGGTCATGGTCAGTGGCACATGCCAATTCTGTCAAGGCATTGCGAACAATAGCCGTGCCAATCCACCGGTTTTTTAACGTGTTTATACCACAATGTCATGCATATTATATGTGCACAATGACTGGTCACTCTCACTGTGGCTGACTCATGTTACGATTCGTAGAAGTTAGAGTCACTTGGTAAACTTTATGATCATGGTTAGTGGCACATGCCAACTTTGTCAAGGCATTGCGCACAATAGCCGCACCAAGTCACCAGTACTCTACCTTGTCTGTACCTTCAAGGTCATGCCTAGTATATCTGCACTGTCATGGAGCTCTCTGACCGTGGCTGACTCGTGTTGTAATTCATAGCCGTTTAAGGTACTTGGTAAACTTTGTGGACACGGTCAGTGGCACATGCCAACTTTGTCAAGGCATTGCGCACAATAGCCTACGAAGCCACCGGTTTTTTACCTTGTTTCTACCTACAAGCTCATGCCTAGTATATCTGAACTGTGATTGGACACTCTGATTGTGGCTGACTCGTGTTACGATTCGTAGAAGGTAAAGTCACTTGGTAAACTTTTTCGTCATGGTCAGTGGCACATGCCAACTTTGTCAAGGCATTGCGCACAATAGCCACACCGAGCCATCAGTATTCTACCTTGTTTGCACCTGAAAGATCAGGCCTAGTACATGTTCACTGTGATTGGACACTCTGACCGTGGCTGACTCTTGTTGTGATCAATAGAAGTAAAAGTCACTTGGGTACATTAGTGGTCATGGTCAGTGGCACATGTCAACTTTGTCAGGGCATTGCACGCAATAGCCACACCGAGCCACCCGTTTTCTACCTTTCAAATACCTATAAGGTCATGCCCAGTATATATGCACTATGATTGGACACTCTGACCGTGGTAGACTTGTGTTATGATTCATAGCCATTTAAGGTTCTTGGTAAACTTTGTGGTCATGGTCAGTGGCACATGCCAACTTTGTCAAAGCATTGCGTACAATAGCCGTGCCAAGCCACCAGTTTTTTACCTTGTTTATAACTGCAAGGTCATGCCTAGTACATCTGAACTGTGATTGGGCACTCTGACTGTGGCTGACTTTTGTTACGATTCGTACAAGTTAAAGTCACTTGGTAAACATTGTGGTCATGGTCAGTGGCACATGCCAACTTTGTCAAGGTATTGCGCACAATAGCCGTGCCAAGACACCAGCTTTTAACCCTGTTCATACCTGCAAGGTCATGCATATTTTATGTGCACTGTCATTGGGTACTCTGACCGTGGCTGACTCGTGTTATGATCAATAGAAATAAAAGTCACTTGGATACTTTTGTGGTCATGGTCAGTGGCACATGCCAACTTGTCAAGGCAGTACGCACAATACCCACACAGAGCCACCAGTATTCGACCTTGTTCATACTTGCGAGGTCATGCGCAGTATATCTGCAGTATGATTGGGCACTCTGACTGTGGCTGACTCGTGTTATGATTCATAGCCGTTTAAGGTACTTGGTAAACTTTGTGGTCATGGTCAGTGGCACATGCCAACTTTGTAACGGCATTGCGCACAATAGCCGTGCCAAGCCACCAGTTTTTAAACTTGTTTATACCTGCAAGGTCATGCATATTAGATGTGCCCTGTGATTGGGCACTCTGACCGTGGCTGACTGGTGTTACGATTCGTAGAAGTTAAAGTCACTTGGTAAACTTTGTGGTCATGGTCAGTGGCACATGACAACTTTGTCAAGGAATTGTGCACAATAGCCACACCAAGCCACCAGTATTCTACCTTGTTTGCACCTGCAAGATCATGCTTAGTACACCTGCACTTTGATTGGACACTCTGACCGTGACTGACTCGTGTTATTATCAATAGAAGTAAAAGTCACTTAGATATTTGTATGGTCATGGTCAGTGGCACATGCCAACTTGGTCAAGGCATTGCACACAATAGCCACACCGAGCCACCAGTATTCTACCTTGTTTATACCTGTAAGGTCATGCCCAGCATATCTGAACTGTGATTGGACACTCTGACCGTGGCTGACTCGTGTTATGATTCATAGCCGTTTAAGGTAATTGTTAAACTTTGTGGTCGTGGTCAGTGGCACATGCCAACTTTGTCAAGGCATTGCGCACAATAGCCATGTGAAGCCACCGGTTTTGTAACTTGTTTATACCTGCAAGGTTATGCATATAAGATGTGCACTGTGATTGGGCACTCTGATCGTGGCTGACTCGTGTTACGATTCATAGAAGTTAAAGTCACTTGGTAAACTTTATGGTCATGGTCAGTTGCACATGCCAACTTCGTCAAGGCATTGCGCACAATAGCCACACGGAGCCACCAGTATTCTACCTTGTTTGCACTTGCAAAATCATGCCTAGTACATCTGCACTGTGATAGGACACCCTGAACGTGGCTGACTCGTGTTATGATCAATAGAAGTAAAAGTCAATTGGATACATATGTGGTCATGGTCAGTGACACATGCCAACTTTGTTAAGGCATTGCGCACAATAACCACACCGAACCACCAGTATTCTACTTTGTTTATACCTGTAAGGTCATGCCCAGTATATCTGCACTGTGATTGGTCACTCTGACCGTGGCTGAATCGTGTTATGATTCATAGCCGTTTAAGGTACTTGGTCACTCTGACCGTGGCTGAATCGTGTTATGATTGGGCACTCTTACCGTGGCTCGTGTTATGATTCGTAGAAGTTAAATTCACTTGGTAAACTTTGTGGTCATGGTCAGTGGCACATGCCAGCTTTGTCAAGGCATTGTGCACAATAGCCACATGGAGCCGCCAGTATTCTACCTTGTTTGCACCTGCAAGATCATGCCTAGTACATCTGCACTGTGATTGGACACTCTGACCGTGGGTGAGTCGTGTTATGATCAATAGAAGTAAAAGTCACTAGGATACATTTTTGGTCATAGTCAGTGGCACATGCCAACTTTGTCAAGGCATTGCGCACAATAGCCACACCGTGCCACCAGTATTCTACTTTGTTTATACCTGTAAGGTCATTCCCAGTATATCTGCATAGTGATTGGACACTCAGACCGTGGCTGACTCGTGTAATGATTCATAGCCGTTTACGGTACTTGGTAAACGTTGTGGTCATGGTCAGTGGCACATGCCACCTTTGTCAAGGCATTGCACACAATAGCCGTCCCAAGCCACCGGTTTTTTCACCTTGTTTATACCTGCAATGTCATGCCTAGTACATCAGAACTTTGATTGGGTACTCTGACCGCCGCTGAATCGTGTTATGATTCCTAAAAGTTAAAGTCACTTGGTAAACATTGTGGTCATGGTCAGTGGCACATGCCAACTTTGTCAAGGCATTGGGCACAATAGCCACACCAAGCCACCAGTATTCTACCTTGTTTATACCTGCAAGGTCATGATCAGTATATCTACACTGTGATTGGACACTCTGGCCGTGGCTGACTCATGTTATGATTCATAGCGGTTTAATGTACTTGATAAACTTTGTGGTCATGGTCAGTGGCACATGCTAACTTTTTCAGGGCATTACGCAGAATAGCCACACCGAGCGACCAGCATTCTACCTTGTTTGTACCTGCAAGATCATGCCTAGTACATCTGCACCGTGATTGGACACTCTGACCGTGGCGGACTCGTGTTATGGTTAATATAAGTAAAAGTCACTTGGATATATTCGTGGTCATGGTCAGTAGCACGTGCCAACTTTGTCAAGGCATTGCGCAAAATAGCCAACCGAGACACCAGTATTCTACCTTGTTTATACCTACAAGGTCATGCCCAGTATATCTGTACTGTGATTTGACACTCTGACCGTGGCTGAATTGTGTTATGATTCATAGCCGTTTAATGTACTTAGTAAACTTTGTGGTCATGGTCAGTGGCACATGCCAGCTTTTTCAAGGCATTGTGCACAATAGCCGTGCCAAGCCACCGGTTTGTTACCTAGCTTATACCTGCAAGGTCTTGCATATTAGATGTACGCTGTGATTGGACACTCTGACCGTGGCTGACTCGTGTTACGTTTCGTAGAAGTTAAAGTCACTTGGTAAACTTTGTGGCCATGGTGAGTGGCACATGCCAACTTTATCAACGCGTTGTGCACACTGAGCCACCAGTATTCTACCTTGTTTGCACCCGCAGGATCATGCCTAGTACATCTGCATTTTGTTTGGACACTCTGAAAGTGGCTGACTCGTGTTATGATCAATAGAAGTAAAGTCACTTGGATACATTTGTGGTCATGGTCAGTGGCACATGCCAACTTTGTCCAGGCATTGCGTACAATAGCCACACCGAGCCACAAGTATTCTACCTTGTTTGTACCTGCAAGGTCATGCCTAGTATATGTGCACTGTGATTGGATACTCCGACCGTGGCTGACTCGTGTTATGATTCATAGCCGTTTAAGGTACTTGGAAAACTTTGTGGTCATGGTCAGTGGGACATGCCAACTTTGTCAAGGTAATGTGCACAGTAACCGTGCCAGGCCACCGGTTTTGAAACCTTTATATATACCTGCAAGGTCATGCCTAGTACATCTTAACTATGATTTGGCACTCTGACTGGGGCTGACCCGTGTTACGATTCGTAGACGTTAAAGTCACTTGCTAAACATTAAGGTCATGGTCAGTGGCACAAGCCAACTTTGTCAAGACATTGCGCACAATAGCCACACCAAGCCACCAGTATTCTACCTTTTTTTAACCTGCAAGATCATGCCCAGTACATCTGCACTGTGATTGGACACTCTGACCGTGGCTGACTCGTGTTATGATCAATAGAAGTAAAAGTCACTTGGATACATTTGTGGTCATCGTCAGTGGCACATGCCAACTTTGTCAAGGCATTGCGCACAATAGCCAAACCGAGCCACCGGTATTCTACCTTGTTTGCACCTGCACGATCATGCCTAGTACATGTGCACTGTGATTGGACACTCTGTCCGTGGCTGACTCGTGTTATGATCCAGAGAAGTAAAAGTCACTTGGATACATTTGTGGTCATGGTCAGTGGCACATGCCAAATTTTGTCAAGGCATAGCGCAAAATAGCCACACCGAGCCACCAGTATTCTACCTTGTTTGAACCTGTAAGATCATGCCTAGTACATCTGCACTGTGATTGGACACTCTGACCGTGGCTGACTCGTGTTATGATCNATTGCGCACAATAGCCACACCGAGCCACCAGTAATCTACCTTGTTTATACCTGCAAGTTCATGCCCAGTATATCTGCACTGTGATTGGACACTCTAACCGTGGCTGACTCGTGTTATGATTCATAGCCGTTTAATGTACTTGGTAAACTTTGTTGTCATGGTCAGTGGCACATGCCAACTTTGTCAAGGCATTGCGCACAATATCCGTGCCAAGCCACCGGGTTTTTACCTTGTTTTTTCCTGCAAGGTCATGCATGTTAGATGTGTGCTTTGATTGGGAACTCTGACCGTGGCTGACTCGTGTTATGGTTCGTAGAAGTTAAAGTCACTTGGTAAACTTTGTGGTCATGGTCAGTGGCACATGCAAACTTTGTCAAGGCATTGCGCACAATAGTCACACCGAGCCACCAGTATTGTACCTTGTTTGCACCTGCAAGATCAAGCCTAGTACATCTGCACTGTGATTGGACACTCTGATCATGGTTGACTCGTGTTATGATTAATAGAAGTAAAAGTCACTTGGATACATTTGTGGTCATGGTCAGTGGCACATGCCAACTTTGTCAAGGCATTATGCACAAAAGCCACACCGAGCCACCAGTATTTTACCTTGTCTATACCTGTTATGTCATGCCCAGTATATCTGCACTGTGATTGGGCACTCTGACCGTGGCTGACTCGTGTTATGGTTCATAGCCGTTTAAGGTACTTGGTAAACTTTGTGGTCATGGTCAGTGGCACGTGCCAACTTTGTCAAGGCATTGCGCACAATAGCCGTGCCAAGCCACCAGTTTTTTAACTTGTTTATACCTGCAAGGTCATGCATATTATATGTGCACTGTGACTGGGCACTCTGACCGTGGCTGGCTCGTATTACGATTCGTAGAAGTTAAAGTCACTTGGTACACTTTGTGGTCATGGTCAGTGGCACATGCCAACATTGTAAGGGCATTACGCACAATAGCCACACCGAGCCACCAGTATTCTACCTTGTTTGCACCTGGAAGATCATGCCTAGTACATCTGCACTGTGATTGGACACTCTGACCGTGGCTGACTCGTGTTATGATCAATAGAAGTAAAAGTCACTTGGATACATTTGTAGTCATGGTCAGTGACACATGCAAACATTGTCAAGGAATTGCGCACAATAGCCACACCGAGCCACCAGTATTATACCTTGTTTATACCTGCAAGGCCATGCTCAGTATATCTACACTGTGATTGGACACTCTGACCGTGGCTGACTTGTGTTATGATTCATAGCTGTTTAATGTACTTGGTAAACTTTGTGGTCATGGTCATTGTCACATGCCAACTTTGTCAAGGCATTGCGCACAATAGCCACACCGAGCCACCAGTATTCTA